>CAJNDV010008224.1:125271-195960 GCA_905221635.1 Symbiodinium sp. CCMP2456
ACTACTACTACTACTACAACTACTAGACCACTGTTGGTGTTGATTTTGGTGTTGGTGAGCTTTATAATAAGGGTTGATCCCACCCCGAGGGTTGACTCTGATTGGGAACGACAAATGAGTGACAATGTGTGGTACCTTTTCACGAATTGGATGCACGCACTGCTTAAAAACTTGAGCCGGAATTCGTTGGCATGAAAACGTAAGTATGTTGGCCATCCTTGACAAGTAAGGATTGCTTTTGCCTTGGAGGCATTGCTGTGTGCTCGTTTGTATATTTGTTTTAGCATTCTGTTTCTCCTGCCCGCGCCGAGTCTGAAGTTGCCGGACAAGACCCTGTCGAGCTGTCATAGGCGTCCCAGGTGTGTGACAACAAAACTAGTACTACCCCGACTACTACGACGACGATGACTAGTACCACTACCACTACCACCACGACGACGACTACTACTACTGCTGCTACTGCTACTGTTACTGTTGCTACTACTACTACTACTACTACTACTACTACTACCCTACTACTACTGCCACCACACCACCATTGCCACTACCGCTAACGCTGCCACGACGTCGACGACAACGACGACGACGACTAGTACCCCACCACCACCACCACTACCACCACTACCACCACTACCACCACCACCACCACCACCACCACGACCACCACGACCACCACGACCGCCACGACCACCAAGACCACCAAGACCACCAAGACCACCAAGACCACCACCACCACCACCACGACCAGCACTACGATGGCCACCACCACCACGACCACCACCACCACGACCAGCACTACGACGGCCACCACCACCGCCGCCGCCACCACAGCACAACTGCTACTTTTACAGCTGCTTCGTCTGCTCTTGACGACGACCCGGCTTCTTCTTCCTTCTGCTACAATCCTCGACCGTGTACAGCCGCGAAAGTCTCCGAGCAATGGGACGTCGAATTTCGCGTGCATTGGTGGAGACAGTTCAGTTTTCAGAGGGTTTGAGGCTTAAGGGCTACTTGGCATGCCGACACCGTGTCGGAGGCGGGTGGAAGCTGACGGTTTCTTCCACGCAGGCCAAAATCATGATAACGCTGTGACAGAAGCAGTCTGCTCTGGGTGCGTGTGATGTGACAGCTTTCACTTTCGGCTGGTGCCGTTGTTTCCATTCTCTGGTTTTCTGAATTGACATGATCTGGTGTTGCTCCGGTGCAGATGCAAGCAGGTGAAAGGTTGTACTTGTTTTCATCGATGTCAGGTATTCATGATCGCCGCCGCCTCTTGGATGAGCGGCGTCTTCATCGGATGGAATTTGAGAAAGATGCTCGTGAAATGAAGCCAGCTCCGAGAGCACATGCTTTGACAAACTCCCTTTACAGTCAGCTGCCAGTACAGATGGCATCAAGGGGTGGAGGGGCATGACCCACAAAAAACAAGCCAAGCTGCAAGTCAGTAGAGATCACATCGGGCAACAGTTCTTGCGAACAGCTGTTTCGACCCTCCAGTTTCCCAGCTGCCGTGCAGTGTTGCAAAGAGTGCCTGAATCAATGTGTCACCGTGTCTTCAATGTGTTTCACTGCTTAGGGCCTCGCCCAGTCCGACGGTCCGAATCTCACTGCCCAGGCTTCAACATGTAAGCTTATCGTATGGTCTGTCCTAGTCTTCGTTCAGTGACAACGACATATCACAACCTGCCCATTCGCGAGCTTGGACATGTTGAGTTCCATTCTCAACCGAAGCGGAGCAGGAGCGGGAAGCGCTCCTTCAGACACAAACCTCCGACTGGCTGCAGCCTGCTTGTGGGGCCTGACAGTGCGAAGTGCTGAGTGCTGATGGGCACCTGGTGCAGCTGGAAGGCGCTTTTGGCAGGATGCATCACCTGCCACAAGGTGGCAGGTGCTAGGTTCACGCTACACCGACTAGATCGACGAGGTGTAGGGTTTTCGGCACCTGAGCAGCTTGGCTGGCAAGTGCCCTCCGTCCACAGGTCCTGGCGTACAGGGAAAAAGTCCGAGCGGCAGGGGGTAACAGTGACAAATGCACTCACAGAACCTCACACAGAGCTGAGCTTCCTTGCTCGACGAGAAACCGCTGCATTGGTGAACTTGTCTCAAGCGGGATGCCAGTCAGAGAACCGCAGCGTCGAGAGCTGCTGGTGCCTAGGTTTGCTACGAGTTCTGGTACACTGCTCAAGGCCAGATAAGATATGCTTGCATCTCAGATGGCCTTATCACTTCCATGTCTGGACTGTGGCACCAGTCAGCTGGTGCATGTATTATTGCGGTGCCTGAGGACGACCCGATTGAGCTTCAAAGCCCGAAGGCTTTCCGCTCTTCTGTGTGCCCCGAGCGAGTCAGAACTGGTCGCACCCCTCAACTCAGGCTGATGAAGAGACCCTGCACCTCAACGTGAACCAGGTGGACGAAGACTGGATGTTCGCGGCTGAGAAGGTACCATTAGCAAGACCTGCCGAGGAAAAGCAGGTCTGTAGCCGGATGCCATCTGATGGACTAAATCTTTAAGAGCAGCGGAGATTGTGATAGTTATGATGACGAGGGTGCGACAAAATATCATCCCACGACACGGACTGCCTTTGCCGGAGACCACTCGTCGGCCATTCCGCACACAGCCAAGACGTGCAAACTTTAGGTCCAGTGTTAAACAAGACTTGTCTCGAGGATCGTGTGCACCGGGTCACCGGGAGCAACGTGCCAAAAAGTATGGAGACCCACACCACAACACAAGGGACGACTTACCTGCAACCTGTTGGGGCCAGAGCGGGTCCGACTGACCTTGTGTGAGTGGTGTGCTGCTGTAGGGTTGCCTGTGACGCCAAGGTACGGTCGGCTAGTGACGACAAGCAGTTTCTCCATGAAGTCGCATACTCAGAGCTTCCCTCAAGCCTGCCCACTGCAAGCAGATCCTTGGCTGGATGCGATTTGCCGGTGATTGGAAGGCGAGCCTTCCGTGGCCTTCCGCTTTCAATGCTAAGGCTCTGTGAGGTTCTTGCGCGCTCCGGGTGCACTGCGCCGGGGGCTTGAGATCATTTTGCAAAAGAAGGTGCTGTCAGCGGAGTAGTCCTGCCAAGTATGTGGCTGGCAGGCAAGTGCTCGCCTTAGCGCCGAAGACTTCAACCTCAGGTTCTACAACATTGCAATGCTGAATTTGCTATCCGAGATTGTTTCAACAAAGGCAGGCTTTGGCGCATGCGTCCTACCACGCGCCTGCTCGAACTTCCACCTGTGCCCAATTGTCCATGCTGACAGGAGTTGGCGAGCCGCTTCGACTCCTATATCCTCTGCCTTTTCCTTATCTCGCGGTGTCTTTGGGCTGAAGCCTTAGCTGCCAACCGCTGGACAGGATGCGAGTGTCTCTGGCAGCCACGATGATGTCCAAGAGAAGCACAGAACGAAAGCATCCAGGTATACATTGCTCATCGGCGTGCCCAAAGGGCCCTTATCCTGGACTGGCACGACAAGGCTGCTGGTTGCTGCGGTTTCGGTGTTTCGCAATCTCCGTCACAAACCGAAGCCTTAAACAAAAACACTGGAAGGGCGAGTATGTGACCAATGCCTTTGACTCAGCAATCTCCTGATGTGACTTTCTGTGTGCGTCCTGGTCTCCAAAAAAGGCGTCCAAAGCGTGAGGGAACAGGGATTGTTTGGCCAGGTTGGCTTCTTTGGCAGGCAGCGATGCCACGACTACATCGCTTGTGGTCATGCATCTGCATCAGACCTTTCCATCCGAAGAGCCGAAGGGTCCGGCCTTTGTGTACTGCATCTATGCAGGTTGGAGCTGATGTTTAGCATCACAGTGGTGGAAATGTTCTTGATCCCGAGGAGCCCGGAGCATGTGCAGATACCTGCTGGGACATGGGGGCATGCCGCATTGTGTGGGTTTTGGAGGATAGTCCGAGACATCGTGTCCCTGCTTCATCCCGACAAGCCCGGGGCTTTCTTCGGCCTGCAAAAGTCAAGCTCTTCGTGGACGCGTGCCATGTAAATCTGCCCGAAGCGCTTGCAAGGCGGTGCCATCCATTCGCTGCCTTTGGCGGAAAGCTGCACATGACCTGGCTGAGTACGGGGTGTGTGCACGCTCCCTCGGGTGCAGACGATATTTTCAAAGGTATGGTCCTCGTTCCTTCATTCTGGGCTTCCCAACGAAGGACTTCACAAAGACGATGAAATGCGTTGCCTTCGCATCACATGCTGTGGACTCGCAGTGGCTCCTCCCGCCACGGTCCAGGACATGTACATCACAGAGAGCCTTCATGGCATAGTGCCTTGTGCCTGGTCGAGTCAGAGAGACTGGGGTGTGCCAGAGCTGAGCAGACTGCCAAGGTCTCAAGTGCCGGTTCTGGTGGCAGCCCTGTCCTTATTTCCGCTTGTTTGCTTTGTTTTGGCCTGAGTGGCGATTTGTTGTAGTCGGCCACTCATTTTCACCTTGGCCGGTTTCTGCGACTCCCGCAAGGATGTCATCATCACCGTCAGCCTGTGCACTTTCCCCAGCTGGCATTATGATAGTATTCTTGGTGTATTGCAGTTCAAAGACGGGCACACATGCGAGGCTCACAGCTCGTATCTCTTCCAATGTGTTCCGAGGTTGGACGCTGCGCGCCAAGATAGGCCTTTGCAGCGTCATGGGCATTAGTGTGGCGGAACATGGTTCTCGGACCGCTCTTTCAGTGGGCTGTAAAAACGGTGAGTTAGGTCAGATTTGGTCAGGGTGGGCTAGGTTGGAGCTGCTAGCTGAGGTTCCTTAGGTCAAGTTAGGTGGTGGATGAAAATGAGGTTGGGATATGGGTTTGTCAGGCCAGGGTGGGGCTAGGTTGGGGATTGCGGCTAGTTCACGGGGCTAAGGTGGCTTAATTCACGTCAGTTTCGGGTTGGTTTATTTTTGGATTGTGCTCAGTCTGGTCCGGTTCGGTTAGGTTAGGTTGTGCTAGGGTGGTTGGGTCCGGGTACTCGTAGGTCGTTAGGTTGAGTAGGCGGCGGGTTTGGGGTATGTCTGGCTGGGTTGCTAGAATCAGTGCAGGGCAGGTTGGTGTGGTTTGGGCTGGGGATAGGGTCGGTTAGCTTGGCTTCGCTTGTTTCACTGTTGGATTGCATGCGATTTGGTTCGGTTTTGTTGGGTTGGGGAAGGTAGGGTCAGGATCCTGGCGGCGATGTGCGGGCAGGGCTTGGGAAACTGAGTCCTTCTATGAAACTGTAAAGCTATCGACCTAGGAAACTGATGTTGGGTTAGGTTGGGGTAGGTTGCTTAGATTGGTGCGTTTTACTGAGGTTAGGTTAGGGTAAGGAAGCGTAGATGAGTGCCGGTTCGCGTTAGGTTGGGTTAGGTCACATAAGGTTGCATTCGGTTGGGTTAGGTTGCTAACGTGCAGGCTGGCTAACTAAATAGGTTGGTGGGTGGGTGGGTGAAGGAACTTGAATCTGTCGTAGGTTGGGCTAGGCTAGGTCGGGGTTAGGCTCGGGAGGGTTGGGTAAAGCTGGGTTGGGTAGGGGTGGGGTTGGGTGGTTGGGCTAGGGTAGCTCAGGGTCGGGGTTAAGTTGGGTTAGGTTGGGTCTCCTTGGCCTTAGGGGCCATGTCCCTCTTCAACAATATTCCCTCAAGGTGAGAATTTCTTTGGTCTGACTCCGACATTGGGCTGTGTCTGCATGGAGTGGCAGGGTTACATAGCTACATCAGTGCAATTGGCTGCCATTCGGACAGGGCGACTGATTCCACGCATCTCCGTGCCAGCACATATCGCGTGCAGGCCTCTTCTACTTCTTCATTCCCGAAGACCGGGAACATTGGTGGGAAGCTGACAAGCACAAGCGTTGTTTTTGTGAAAGCTCGTATGACTTGCTGTGTTTGCGAACGCTTTTGTTCGTCGTAGGTTGTGGTGCCGATGCATGACGTGGCTCGTGCTGGTTCTCACAGTTCTGAACTTTGTCTTGAAGGCGAGGGGAAATTTGGTAAGCAAGCATGCAAGCGCAGCGCAGACCCACCGCTCACCATGTCCTTCAGGGTACGATGATAGAGTGTGCCGCGTCCGATTGGGAGGTGACTTTGTTTCGGCGATATTTGTGGGCTCGCAGACGCTATCGGCCTGTTGCCCAAGACGAGCAAATTCTGCATTTGCGCTCCAAGAGAGACGCTGTCCACCGAGGGCCTGGCTCAAAGTGAAGCTGAACGACGCAAGTCAGCCCGATGCGTGCAGGTGCGTGGCATAGCGAGTCAGAACTTAGCTTCAATCAACGAGTCGTTTTCTGCACGGGACTGATTCGTGTCAGTTATTTGCTTCCTAGCAGTTCGCAGATGTTTCGCAGTGCACGGCTCCACTGCTTAACGGCTGAGACGTTTCGAGAGTCCTGTCAGGCGCGCGCTGAGAAAGGAGTGGCGTGCTTATTTCGGTGAGCTAAGCCAGGCCAGCCGTTCGAGGAGGTTTTGCGTGAAGCTTGAGGATATTTCAGGGTTGAGACAGTCTGGAGGACCTTGTGCCCACAACCAAAACACAGAAGCATGTGCCAGCTGAATGACACCCTGTGGAGTGCCTGCATCCGTGCCAGACGCTCGTGCACGAGCCACTGAGCCCCTGACGCGCTGGTGAGAGCTGACCCCTGACGCGCTGGTGAGAGCTGATGCTGCCGTGGTAAAGCAAAGTTCCGTAGTGACATTTTGCAACAATGTACTGGTATTCCAGCACTGGTGTCGGGATACGACAGCAGCGGCGCAGGCGAGCAATGGCTGGCATCACCTGGCAGAGCCAGGTCAGCAGGCCGTTGTGACAGCGAGGCCAGAAAGGCCAGGCCCGTAGCTCTCATCTCGCAATGGCGACTTGCAGGGCCTGCACAGGGCCCAGTTGCCAAGTTGCTACTCGTTTTCCAGTTGCACGAGTCCACGAGTCCGTGCAACGGTGTACAGGCGCTTGTTTGGCGCAGATTCCTGAGGGAGGCGAGCAGGTCGAGGTTGAAAGGCCTTGAAGCCAAATATGCCTATGGCCCTGTGGCCTGTGCCTAAGCCTAATGATGCCATACTGGGATGGGATCTGTGTTATCGGCCACACGAACCTGATGCCCCTCCGGTGCTCTGATGAACAGCTGACAGAGCCTTAAGTTTTTGTTTTGAAGGTGTTTCAAGACCGGTCAGTTCCAGGGCCACATAAATCGGTTTAAGACTAGGTGGTCGCAGTCGTCCTTCGTTCTGGTCTGATGCAGTTTTTGCCGCGCAGGTGCCACTGGAACTGCCGAGCATGATTTCTGACCATTGCTCCAAAGCCTGGGATCAGGGTGTTTATATATTGGAATGTCAGGGGCTGCTGAGGTCGGGGAACAGACTCTTGTACAAGTGAAAGAATGCTGAAGTTCTTCTTCCAGGACCGGGTGATACCTGATGCTTTGGAGTTTTTTGGCACAGGCAATCGAGTGACTCCTTTTGCAACCAAACATCGGCGCCCTGTTAAGCTCCGCGCCAGCACGTCCTTGGGGGCTCTTGAAAGAGCAACCAATCCTTGGGTGGACCGTCGATAGACTCATGCGATGCATGTTCGGAAAAAGGATGTGCTACTTCGCAGCTTCACAGGACTGTAGCGGGCAAAAAGTAGGCGGCGTCCCCATCGTAGCTCTTTGATGTTCTGGGCCTGGGCCGGGCCTCCTGCGCCGTCAGACGGCGACGAGGCCGTGGCTTTTGCTTTCTCATTTCTCTGCACCTGTTGGCACTGCCGCGGTTGCAACGAGTCAACGCCAGGCATGAGTTATGGCGACAGGGCTGCCACCTTGAAGTCTTCAGATGGCCGTGCGGGGCTTGCAGCATTGCATTGCTCAGCAAGCGTAGCAGAACATTGCAAGTTGCTGGAGATGAGCATTACCCTGAATATTATTGCGACACCACTGCACATGTTGGCGACGGTAACTTATGCAGTTTCTTCGGAGAGCCACTGCAGCAAACAATGAAAGAGCCGAAGGGGGCTGAAAGAGGGTCCGCGTCTTTACTGCGCGCTTCCAGCTGAGGGACAGAAGCCGAGTTGTTGGCTAGCACCGCTTGGCCCTTGGAACGTTCCCAAAACTGTTGGGGAAGTGCAGCTGCTAAGTCCCAGAGCAGGTTAGATCTTTGGCGGATGCTGATGACACTTCAACACGCCGTCCTGGCTTTGAGTTAAGCGTGCCCATCGAGCACGGCAAGTTACAGAGATTCGTGATGGAGATTCTCAAAGACGCGTCAGACCGTATCAGAGAAGCGGTTTCGTCTCTTTGTGGCAGGTGTCTTATCAACGCTGAATGCCCGCCCCTCAGATATCACTACGTTGTGCACAGGCTCTCCGGATGGATCTTCTTCTCTTCTTCTTACGAGGATCCTCGCGAGCGCAAGAAAGGAAAAGACAACCCGGCCCCGAGGAACCCACAGCCAATCCGCAAGCCAGTCCCGCAGACATTTTGAATACTGTGAAGGCAACCCTGTGGTGCGATGGCTCTCTAAAGCCAAAATTCCTGGCCGTGGCACCCAACAGGCCTTTCAAGGCTCAGAAGTCTTGGGGCAGCTACACCGGCGCCTGCTTCACAGAGGATGTGGCTTCTCCCCCTGCAATGCCTTTCTTTTTTTTTTAGACATAACGACCAGTTTCCGTGCTGGGTCTGACGCTTTTTCTGTTGCTTTGACCTGGGGCGATGGGTCTAGCTCTGGTCGAACCCTGAAAACCAAGCGACATCCCGGGAAAAGCCTGCCATGCGGGCTCGTCCTTGTGAAGTATGAGGCAAAACGATATCAACAAGTTTGCATTTCCTGCAGTCCCATGTCGACCATGTTGCTGGCCCTGCTGCTGCTGCTGCTGCTGCTGCTGCTGCTGCGGCTGCTGCGCAAAGGTTGTTCAATCTTGCCTGGAGCAGTTTGCACTGCACTTGCGTGCAGGCTCAAGTTCAGGTTTTGCTGTGCACAAAGTCTCAGGAACAGACGGAGCAGCTGCACCGGATCAAGGTGGCATCCGTGTGTGCGTGGGCACAACTCGTGCGGGTGACATTCCGACAGGCCGACGCAGATGCAATTAACCACAATTTGGATCAGACGGCGCCTGAAGTTTCGAGTCTCTCCAGGGCACGGAGAGGAAAGGGATCTTTGTTGAGGTCGGAGTGGCTCCTTCGCTCGATGAAGTCCTTCGGCTGGGCTCCGGCACCAAGATTTTGCTGCCTGCAGACCATCACAGACCCCCATGCTAGTTAAACCAGCGCCTACCGATGAAGGACACTTGTATACGGGCAAGCACCGATCGCAGTCGCCCTGAAAGGTCAGAAACATCTTTCGGAAAGAGCCCAAGAACAGCCGTCGGGAGCTCACGTGTGTCCGATTAAATCCCCCAGGCTTTGGTCCTAACCTTCACTGCAATTCGTCACGACATGATCTCGAAAAGAAACGCCATGGATCGCTGCATTTGCCCAGGCCCATCGCCGCCACCCCCAGCTCCTTCCGGCAGAGTTTCTTCGCAGAGCATGATGAGCATTGTTGGTTTTTCTTGCAGCTGGCAAGTAAACCTGCCAGCTGGTGGAGTGCTGAGGCTTCTTTCTCCTCAGCTGCATCGGTGCTTTGCCTACTGCACAGAGGGGAATGTGCTTTTGCTTTTTTCTTTCGATTGGATCACCGATCCCCGTGAGTCAGACCCCCCTCGGTAAGACAGACCTGGCTGCCCAGCCTGTTACCAGTGGATGCGGCCTGGCCGAACTCCTTCGTGGTTTCGCATGTTCGGCTTTCAGGGCGCACTTGAATGCAATTGATGATGCTCTCATCCAAGTGGGCATCGTTTTGGGAAAACGAAAGCTCCCAGTAAAACCTCCTCGTCGCACTGAGCCTGCAATCTGAGCCCTGTTTGCAAGAGGCAGGAGGGTATCCCCAATCTGGGCCGACGCCTAGCGACAGCAGTCGAGGCCAGGAGCCAGTGATTCTGGATCTGAGATTTTCAGCCAGATATTGCAGCGGCTCATCGTGGGTCAAGTTTGTCTTCGCAATGCAGACCTTGTTTTCCCGCACAGGTGCAGCGCGTCTTCTTGCTGAGGATGGGTTTGGGTCAACAGCCGTCACGTGTTCCCTCCGTTTCTCGCCTTTTCAAGGATGCGGCTCGTCGAGTGCGGGACCTCGATACTGCATGCCGGCCAGCAGTGCGTGTCCATCTGGCCAGTTGAGGCTGCCAGGAACTCTACTGCATCAGCCAGCTCGGCCGCAGGTTTGCCAGTATCCGCTCAAGTATAGGACTGCGAGAGACTCCGCAGCCAACGGCGCACAGCATCAGCTCTGCAACTGCGCTGCACCGACATGGATTTGGTGAAGCCGGAGGTGTCTCAACCCAGCTGAGACCAGACCAGAGGAATCAGGAGGTGGCCCGGACCTCGGAAATCTTGTCCAGACCAACACGTCGCGCAGACAATCTGTATAGTTCGTGTGTGGGGGTGATCTTGAAGATGCGCTCAAAGGACAAAGTCTACGATCAGCCCTGCCCCTAGCAGAGGCATGAAGCATCTTGATGATGGGATGCTGTACCAAGCAGCATTGCACGAGTTCCGAGCTTAGCTGCTAAGGATTGACAATATGCTGGAGGGTCTCCTGGTCAAGAGTCCGGGGCCTCGAGCTCTCGAGCAAGCGAAAAAGGCATACACCCTGTTGTGGCTCCGACATGCAACCTGCTGAGGCCAGCAGATCCAGCATACCCTGGGTCACCACAACGAGATGGGGCCCTAAACCACGAGATTCGGTAGGCCTAGGCCCACAACTTTGCTCATGGCATCTCGGCCCCAAGGATGATCCCTGAGATTGCAGAGACAGCCCCGAGCTTACGATGACATTTCTGGATCCACACAGCAGCATGCTGACATGGGGGAGGTCGAGAGAGATCAGACTCGAATAAACAAGCAGCAGCGGCCCGAGATGCAGCTTCTGCTTCGATGTGCATCGTGGGCCGTGCAACCAATCACGTTTTCAAGATCAAAGTCTTGGTCGTGACCTGATACCAAGGAAGGCCGAGATCAAAAAGAGGCAAGGCCACGAACCGCGACATGAAGAGCAACAAAGCGCTAGAGCGAGCTATGTGCTTCGACATCGCAGGATGGGCTGAGCCGAACTGCCTGGTGCATTGGCGAGGGCCATGCACACGAGCGGCACCTCCGGGTCATGCAGTTCCGAAGGTAAGACATTTGGCCACAGAACCAGAGCAAGTCTCTTGAGAATTGGCATGGTTTCCGTTGACGGTGCACGCCGTAGCTCGCACAGCCTGAAGCTGCCTGCGCACGCATCAGCGGTGCAAGCGAAGCGAAGGGATGTCAGCATTCCTTGCGCGCCCGTTTATTTTGCGTTGGATTGGCAAAATCCACTAGTCGGGAATGCATTGGCTGCATAGAGGATTGAGAGGAGAAGTCGGTAGCATAGATACAGGCAAGCCGGCTAGCGGCTAAACACTGATGGGATGCGACTAGCTTGGAAGTTGGAAGGGTCGGCCAAACTACGGCCGCACGCACGTTACACTTGCTACCTCGTGTGACTCGTCGTGTGGATGTTTGCTCTAAACGCTCCCCTTTGTCGCTTGGATGTTTAGTCCTGCAGTCGTCAGCCGATCCTGTTTCACTTCGCCTCTACTCCCAGCCTTAAGAACAGGGCAGGGCAGGAGCAGACGGCGTTAGAAAAGGTGCTGCGTGCAAGGCTCATGCACGTCTGCATACAGCATAAGATCAAGATTGCAAGTCGTCACTCATGTGGCCCTTAGTTGAAGTGCGTTATGGGAGGTCTGGGCAATGATGATAAGTGCCTGCATGATGTAGGACTGTTGCATGAAAGACGTGCTACAACAAGACTGGTCAGCACGGAAAAGTTTTTGTCTGAGCAACACAGGGAAACGCCATGACCAGTCGAAACAAAAACAGAATTTAACATCTCAGAAGGATAGCACTGCACCAGTAGGGTGGGTACAAGAAAATGTCTGGGCCGCGCGATGCTGCGGTGACGGGTCGATGGTTTGTCAAGGCACGCTTTCTTTGCCGTGGTGCTGCATTGTCACCGTCGGTTCGCGCAAGTGCGGTGTGTGCGAAGGAACCGGCAAATCGGAAAGGTAAATGCTTTTGGCCCAAGAATCCCAGACAGTCAGAGTTTGCATAGATCCAGTTTTCTTTTTTGCGGCTAGATTTGCGGCAGGCATTTGCTTCCATGCGGTTGGCAGGGAACTGTGCGTCATGACCGCTTGGCTAGGGCAGCAAGCGCTCCTGCTGTATGTCCTCGCGATCTGGTCCAAGGCTTCGCGCCCGACACGTCAGGAGGATACGCTCTCGTTGGAAGCAACCGAAACAACTACCACAGCAAGTGAACCCGATGCCACCCAGAGCTCGATCGGAACTCTACTTCCGAAGGCTTGCGGAGAAGATGGCATTATCTACTTGGAGGAGGGGATGACCTACCGCACAGAGAAATCAAGTCACAGCATCCCGGAGAGCTGCCATACTCTTCAGGGAGCTCCGTTTTCGCGCATCCTGCTGTATGCAGGCATCAGCTTCTCTAGCAACCGTGCCGTCATCCGTGGGCCCTTGCAGGTAACCATGGCACCGGATGTTGAAATTCTCAGCTCTGCGGCTGTTGAGAGCGCTGGCAGCTTGCAGGCAGTCTCGCCAAAGGATGTTACACTGGAGTTCAAAAACATATCAAGCTCAGGTTGGGGTGCAGCCCTGTTTGCGTCAGGAAACGGTAGTGTCCATCTGGATGGTGAAGGCACTATGATCTTTGAGAACCTGCGAAGCTTGGGATCAGCAGCGGCCAAGTTCATATTGACAGTGGCGGCACGGTGCTTTTCGAGAACTGCACATGCCACAGACGGGGAGCTGCCATCGCAAGTGTCGGCCAGTTAAAGCTGACAGGCGATGCAGCATATGTCTTCGAAGGGTGCACCAGCGGTGCAGCAGGAAAAGCGCCAGGGGGTGGTGCCCTGTCTAGCTTCACGGATGTAGTGCTACAGCTTGGGACAAACGGATCCGCCGTCTTCAAGCAGTGTCGGGCCGAAGGCTCTGGTGGTGCCATCTACAGTGGCCGTGACATGAACCTGACTGGCGGCAGGGTCGCCTTCGAGGGCTGCCGAGCGGGGACCGGTAATGGACATGCAATAGCCACAAGCAATGGCCTTCTCCAGATCGGTGAGCTGACCAAGGTCGCGTTTGAAGGCATGGACAGCTACATCGGCTCGCCGATCTTCGTTCTCGATGCCGCCATCCCAGTTGGTGGGGACGTCCTCCCGAGGGATGTGTTTGAACTGAGGACACTAATGGCAACGAAGCCACCAAGCCAAGGTTACAATAAATGTCCGGCAGGTTCTAAGTTCAAAGTTGACAGACACGGTGCACCCATCCCGGGCACCTGCCACATGTGTGGATCTGGCACTGTGTCACTGGCGACCCCAACTGTGCACGTTCAAGGCGAAATTGCTGCGGAAGACGGCATGCGCATTGTTCTCGTTGGGCGAGGATCTCCCAATGCCATCCAACCCTTCCCGCTGCCCGACAACAAATCAACAGGAGAGGGCTCCGTTTCCTTGCCCCTCGCGCGTGGTGCCTGGAATTCTGACGTGAGCGCTCACGACATGAACATATTGCCTGTGCTGCTGAGGACGCAGAATCAGTCGGCATTCATGTTCGACCGTGGCATGTTCAGGAGTAAAGATGGCTGGAGACTTGCAGTGCTGTATGACATGTACATCCCCGATAATCCGATTGTCTTCCTGAACGGCTTGGACGACATACCCTGGAGCAGAGCCAAAGAGACAGGCATGTTCCAAGTAGACAAGCACGGCCATATCAGCCCGATGCATTCGCCCGATCTTGTCTTCGGTATCGTTCATGAGGTGACCTACACCTTTCAACCCGGAAATCCTTACTGGGCGGCCTGCCTCCCATGCCACGACATTGCCCGCGAGATGGCCGACAAGATCCAGTGCCATGGTGCAACATCGGCCAGCTCTCTTCCAGGCTACATGCTCCTTCATGTCACAGGGAAGCAAAATCTTAACGTCCATCGCTGCCCCAACCCCATGGCCTGTCCTGGTAGCAATCTCAGCCTCACCAGCGAGGGCGAGCTAGCCCCTCGGAGCAGGCTCTGCGCCGAAGGTTATGAGAGGAGCCCTGGCTGCGTCCGCTGTGCACCTGGCTACGGCCGCCCTGTGCTGGACCCCTTCATCTGCCAAAAATGCGGAGGGCGGTCCTTGGTTCAGCAGGTAGGCATGGCTGTCATCTCCAACGGCCTTTTCTACGCCCTTGCTCTTAATCCGGCCAAACCCAGAACCGACACCCAGCAGATCTTCAAGGTATTCCTGGCATTCTTGACGATCTCTTGCCGGAGCCTCTCTGCCTTGCCCAAGACCCAGCACTACCAGAAATTGAAAGACGATATTTACGCCTATGCTCGGGCACTCTATCGCTGCCTCTTTGCAGCAGACGTTGTGATCAGAGCCGAGCCAGGGTCAATGAACTCCGCCTACGACTGCTGGGGCTTGGTAGACGGCCCAGTAAATGTGTACTGGAACAGCTTCCTGTCCTGGTCCATCCCCACAGCATTGTTGTTGTTGTCTTGGTGGTGGCTGGGCAAGCGAGGTTGGCTGAAGGCCCTGGTGGTCTGGGGGAACATGTTCGTCCCACCTCTCATCGGCGCAGCAGCAAGGCTCGTGCCTTGCTACTCCACTCAGGGTGACGGGCCCCGCATCCTCATGTATGAGGCTGCCTTTGGCACCCCTTGCGTCGAAAGTTTGTCGCAGCTCCTGGCGCTGCCACGATTTTGGCTGGCTGCGGTAACGAGCCTTCTTCTAGTTCTCGTGGGACCCGTCCTCTGGCTGGTGCTGGCAGTGAGGGATCCTGGGAAGGAGCTATGGCAGGAGCGGAGGGAGACAGTGGCGTTTTTGGTGGCTGGCTACAGGCCGGCGCTCCCATGGTGGGAGGTCGTGGTCCTTGGGAGAAAGGCAGCCATATTTGCGGTGTCTACTTTGCTTCCCATGTCCTTGGCACCCGCAGCTCACTTGATCTATCTTCTAGGCATCATGATTTTTGCAGAGCTCCTTCACATCACCATCCGCCCTTATGCCAACTCTGATTGGAACCGGCTGGAAGCACAAATGCTAGGAATCTCCTCAGCATGTTTAGTGCTTGTGATTTCTTTGCTAGTCGAATGGCCTTTCATGCCATACAAAATCTATGTGGCTGGCAGCGCCTTCTTCTTCGCGCTCACGAGTGGGGTTTACATCTACCTCCTGGGGCTCTACATACGGAGTGCATTTGCCAAGACACCAGACATGGAGGAAGAGGGCAAAGAAGCAGCTGAGCAGGATTGAGCAGGGGCTAAGAAGCCCCGAAAGTGAGCTGTCAGAAACGGACGGCTGAGTTGGGAAGCCGTGATAAGAAAAAGACAAAAACGTCACAAGGGCGGGTCCTGTCTTGGGGCATGTCCCGTCGCACCGAGAGTCGCTACAGCAACTACGGCCGAGGATACTGACATGTGGTCTCAGCTCGATGGATCCTGTCAGGCTTCACGCTGGGAGGTATCGAGTCGTGCTGCAATATTGGGGTTGAAGTCAGTCGTGTCCCTTTGCAGAACCGTGGGTTGCGTTTAAGTGCGCGAGCTGGCCTCTTTCATGTCATTCGGATCCCATCACGGGCCAGGCGTTTGGCGTGCAAGAGAAGGACTACGAGGCGGTGGCAACCAACGCTGTGTATACCGTGTAGCAGCGATCGACTAACATGAATCTGTTCCAGATGCGGGGTCGAAGCCCCGGGCATTTGCAGTGCAGCACTAGGCGTAGCAGTTGTGGATGTAGCTCGTGTGCACTCTGCTGCTTCTTATCTGCCCTAGCGTTGGGCTAGCAGCGCAGGCATGCGAAGGAACATGGGGAGCACATGGCAGCAAAGATGCCTCCCACGCAAAGTCTTAGACCCATCTGCAGAACTGAAAGAGGAATGGTAAGACAGCTCCAATGCTGTACAGTAGTGTGGATGGCCGCGAGGGTCCTTCTGATGTTGTGCTCTGTGGGGATGCTCGGCATTCATGTGCATATTGTCTGCAGAGCTTCTACCATAGCCTTTTACTGCGGTTTCGCAGTTCTATGCCACTTCAACATTCATGGTATCTTAGCAGGTGGAGCCGGGGAGAGTTGCAAATAAATCTCAAGATATGGACTGGGTGGCGTTGCCACACCCAGTCAGCCACTGTTTGCACTTTGCATGCTGTCTGCGTCTTTTGTTCAATGTCGCGTGCGTGAGCTGACATAGCGTGCTGCTTCAGCTGGCTTTCCACGACTATTCAAAGTGTTGCTTGCTGATGCTTGTCATCTTCTTTCTTTGTAAGCTCGGCAGCGCTGTAGCGCCTATGGGGTTTATTGATATGGCGGCCGAGGAAGAATCGGGAGAATCCAGATCCAGGATAAGTTTCTTGCCGAGAAGCGAGGACCGGAGGCCTGTGCTCCTCTAGGGCCCGACGAGAGGGATCTTGCTTCACTCGTGTTTCAGTTTCAGCTTTTGGCTGCCGGATGCCGCACCAGGCCGTGTGTGTTGGTCGTGCTGGGATGCCTCGTTGGCTCACTGGCTTTCTGGGCAGCCCACGGAGGGGATCCGTTGACTTGGAAACGACCTGGATCCAGGTTGTCGGAGTTGGTTCAAGTCTGGGCGCCAGCAGCAGACGGGAAGAAGTTGGAACCAGAGGTCAGGGATGACGGAATGCTTGGCATCCCTTTCATCGAATCCATGCCGGAGGAGACCTTGCCAGAGTATGGTCACGTAAAGAAGGAGGAAGTTGAGCTGGGCATCTCTCAGCTTGCCGTGGCTCGTGTGGATTGCTGGAATCCCTGTGACCGAAAGGCACGCTTTGCTGCTCTTATGTTCTTAACAGTTTTTGCCAAGCTGCAGCTTGCAACTAGGCGGGGTGGTGCCATTGGTGTGGCCGCGGGCGTGCGTGCTGCCGGCGAGGTGCGGACGATCCCGCAGAGTGTCGTGGCTTCGGTGGCTCCTGGAGGCCTTACATGGGGTGCCGGGATGCCCGAATTGAGCTGAGATTCAGAGCGCCATCGAATGCTGTGATGGCAAGCTGTTGAAAGTGGAAGCCGTTGGTCGTGCCCTCCCCACTTATAGTGATTATAGTGTCACGAAGAGAAAGCCGGAGGCACGAGTGTGTCCGCATCCCATCACCAGCTGGTGGTCAGTGTGGTGGCCTTAGTTGACAACAGCAAGAGGCCTGCTTGCTGCAAGACTTGGGGCCCAAAGCAAGCAAGGGCCGTGTGTGTTTCGGAGGGTGCGCTTCGGTTTGGACAGTTCTCTTTCTGAGGTGGGGGAGACGGATGGCAAGGATCGAGGCACACCACAACATCAACGAGGGAGACGAATCTGTTGTGGGTGAGTACCTTTTTTAGCAACTGGGCTGGAGGGAGGTTCGTGAAGAAAATTTGAGCTCACGTCGCCTCAAAGCCTCGAAGTCGAAGCTGCTGAGTAGCAATAGGTCCTTCAATAGGTTTTCGCAGACTTAGGGCATGAGCCGTCTCCTGACAGGCACTGTGTCCCCGGCTATTCTTGCATTCGGGTGAGTCATCGTTATTCTGAGCATCTTGGCACAGAAGCGAGTCCATGTCGGCACAGAGCTCTCTCCTTGCCGGCAAAGTGCATGTAACTAAGGTGTCGCCTTGCTGAAGCAGTTGGGAAGAATTGCGCTGCTCCATATGGAGCTGCTTGGCGCAGAGAGAGCAAGTTCGCAATTGTTTTTTCAGATTGGGTTGGTTGGAGACTGCTCCAGGTCTGCGGGGGCTGGTATGACAACGCGCCCTGGGAGAACTGCTGCGCTGCTGGGCACCAATGCACGCAGATGAACGTTGGCTTGGGACTGAAGGCGCTGTTCGACAAGCTCACACGGGCTTCCCAAACTCGGTAACCATCCCTGGCCAAGTAAGATCGCCGACACAACTCTGCACCATTTCTACATCTCCAAATCCCGGGTCGGTCAGGGAGTCAGTGAGCTGGGCCGGGCACTTCGGAGTCTTGAACTGGAACTTTCTGGTTTACGCTCGAGAGATATTGAGTTGAACATGTCATAGCGTACAGTATACTGTACATTCGCTTTGGAGTTCACAATGCGTGATGCCCAAAAAGTTCTGAAAGGATGGGTGCTATTTCACCGTGGTTTGTCTGTCGGCAGGGAGCAGGGTGGGCATGCGAAAGCCATGCCATGCCAGAATGGGAGCAACTGCAAGCCTTTCTGAAAGAATCCAAACCGCCGAAGGCATCCAAATGCGTGCCGTCGTCGCTGCTGCATGCCGGGCAATCCTGCCTAGCACATTGCCACCAGGACAATCCTCGACAAGTTGGTTTGCTAATTATGTTGATTGACGCAAGGCCTGCTATTCTGTTCTACCTTGCATGATTCTCGCACCTGTTCTTGTGTTTAGCTGGCGAGGCAGAAGGCGAATGCGCGTGGTGTGGAGCGGGCAATGCATGCTGCTCACGACACAGCCGAGAAGGGCCTTTGGAATGCAAAGATGTCCCGTTCCTCAGTTTGGAAAACTCCCAATGTGTCGCGCCCAAGTATTCTCCAGCAGTCAAGCATTCGGGGCAAGACTGCCTGCCACACTGTAAAGGAGCAGGTATGTGCGACTGGTGTGGTACCGGGAATGCTTGCTGCCAGCAAGGAAGCACTAGCGACCCAAAAGAGTGTCATGGCGTGCAGAGCTTCAGTCGATCTGATTCCCACGTCTGTGTCAAACCAGTGCACAAAGTATCGAGTGATCACTCGCGGCAAGATTGCTGGGAGCCTTGCGCGAAGACTCCGGGATACTGCTCGTGGTGCGGTCAGGGTATGGCTTGCTGCCGGAAAGATGCCGCAAACGACCCGTATGAGTGCCATGGAGTCACATCTTTCAGCCGCCATGATCGCCATGTATGTGTTCAGCCTCTCTCTGCAATGCCTGACAACCTGCTGTCTGCAAGCTCTTCGGTAGACCATGCAGGAAGGGATTGTTGGTACGAATGTGGTGGGTCTGGCTTTTGCAGCTGGTGTGGCGATGGAAATGCCTGTTGCAGATTTGGAGCACACTTTGATGCAGCAGAGTGCAGCGGCGCCACAGATTTCAGCTCAACTGAGCATCATGTCTGTGTGGGTGTGCCCTCCATCATCAACAAGGCCGGATTTACTGGTTTCCTCATTGATTTGTCAAAACAAAGCCCCGCGGTCAGAAATTGCAACGTCAATGGGCATGCACCCTAGGTACAGATCGCTGACCAGCGGCTGGTATTCAACGGTCGTGAGCTTGGTCCCGGTGGGAAAGTTCGAGGCGCTGCAGGGACCGGATCTCACGCTCGAGAGGCGTCGCTGGCCGGTGTTGATGCCATCAGAACTTGGTCTTTACAGCAATCGTTGGGGGCATTGAAAGCCTTTAAGGCTGAGGGCCATGGGCTCAAGGTGGCCGCTGGCATTTACCTGTCCACTTACAAGGACAAGTATGAGGGGGACTTTTGCAGAATGGAGCACCCCTGGTGGCAAGAACAGCTGCGAGAGATCTTGTCCAACGTCACACAGCACCGCAACGATCCAGGGCTTCTGTGGTGGCAGGCCGGGAACGAGCTCGAGCTCCAGACTGACTGGGTCGGCGGTTCCGAGTGCATCTGGCGTCGATTGGAGTGGGTGGTTCGGCATATAAAGGTGGTCGACCCTAACCACCCCGTGGGCACAGCAATTGCTGGGTTCCATGCTGCCGCTTGCAGGCAGTGAATAGTTTTTTTTCGAAGGTTTCATTTATTTATAGTGTAGCTGGCTAGATGTTCAGGGTGTGTATACGGCATGTGAGGTGAAAGTTGGTCGCCTCAATAGCCTGTGCCCATCACTGGATTTCCTTGGTCTGAATGTTTATGGTGGAGACGCCCTCAACGTTCCTAAGAAGCTGCAGAGTGCTGGTTGGACAAGGTGGGGGCTTGAACATCCTGAAAAGACCACTGCACTTTGCATCGTTTGTGTCTGGGACTCGGCAGGCCCTATGCCATCACCGAGTTTGGTGCTGCGGGCGCGTGGATGACGCCCCGAAGCCCGTGGAAGGCTTCAATCGGAGAGCCTTAAGTCATTGAGAGGGATGTTGCTTTCGGCGTGGCTGCGCCTCACCATGTGAAGCAGCCGGTCCCACAATCTTCCAAACGAAGCTCTCATGCAAGCGATATGAGCTACAGAGTCCCGCTCCTCACGCGTACCCTTCCACCAAGCATCCTTGCTACCGTTAACTGCGATTGTTCTAGAAGAAACGATGCTACCGGCGTTATACGCCACGTACCCCTCGGATTCGTGGTCACCGTCATTTTGCGGCTTACCTGTGGATGGAGCGATTACCGGCGTTGCAGGGCTTGCCTTCGGACAGGGTGGTCACCGGTGTTACGGGGCTTACTTTTGGATGGGGTGGTCACCGGCGTCCGTGAATGGGTGGTCACAGGCATTGCGGGCCTTCCCTTTCGATATCTTTAGATGGTGTGGTCATCGGCGCTACGGGACTTACTTTTGGACGTGGTAGAGGATGGGGTTTCTGTTTCGTGGGGTCGGACTGCTGTGTCCTGGGATTTGTGAATCTTGGGGTTTTCTGGGCTCTATGCGATCGCGACGCCGCATACGCAGAAGGGAAAATGCAGAGAACTCGGATGTGTTTGCCTGGCGACCAGATTGCTCTCATGATCTGTCCCACATGCTGGCAAGAGAACGACAAGAGATGAAATCTGCGAGGCACCGATGGAGCCAACGTCTTCTCAGTGTCTCGGTTGACTTGAAGAAATTGGAGAAACCATGGCATTGTCGCTCGTCATGCGCGACCTCAGGAAGGCCATTGGCATGCGTCAGATCCACCAAGAATGCTTGGCACAAGAGAGTTGCCTGGGCACCTTCGCTTTCATGTGGGGCTGGAAATTCGAACACACACCCACGTGGTTCAGCACCTTCAACGAGCCTTGGTTTAAAGGGATGACTGGAATGAGACAGATGGTTTCTGGTCTGGTATTCAGGGCGAGGCCTGTTGACTGGTGATGTCGAGTGGGAGCTTCGGGGCAGACGTGCCCAGCCCAAGGAGTGGCGTGCTGCTGGCTTTGACGAGCCAGCCTCGGATGTCGTGCAGGCAATGCAGGACTGGCTCGGAGATGAGCCGTTTTCGCTTAGGTCTTATATATTCAGTCGCGTCATTATACTTGATTGTCGGGTGTCGTGCAGTATGGGTGGCCTTATCATGCTCTTGGCTTGGAGTACGGCTGTTTCTGTGAGCATGATATGAGATGATAGTGCTTTGCGTTGGAGGAAGTGTGGACCGGCCGCGCCCCGAGACACCCGGCGCCGAAGATCACGGCCGTGAAGGCGCTGTGCCTGAGCAGGCAAGGAATGGCACGGGAGAAATCGAGCGCACACTGACAGGTCTTCGGACCCCAGGGTCCTACACCGGCTCCGTTGGGAGTCACGGTGCAGCGCGGTGCGATTCTCCGGCTGGACGTGTGCCTTGCCTCAGCTCTCAGCTTGCTGGGTTTCAAGTGACGTCACTTCGGATGCGGATTGCCGAGCAAGGGTATCCAGTGCTCCTGGTCAAAACCGCAGCCACACGATACTTGTATTGGTGATTAAGACAGCGACCGTGACCAGGAGTGCCGTTGACATGCCCAACAACGATGACCGCGCCTGGGAGAACAACGATGTGGTATGGGTGCTGACGAGCGACAACCCCGGATCACCCTCAGAGGTGGCTTCGGCAGTGCCTGGAGTCCTCCAGGTTTGTCAGGGATCCAGCCCACGTGACAAATTGACTGCCTTGGTTCCAACGGAGATGTTGGAAGAGGGCCGTGCTTACAGACTGTATGCTTTTGTCCGGGATCATGTCCCGCAATCCCGCAGCCAGTGTCTTCCTCCACGGGATGGCAGTGAATGTGACGTTGCTGTCAGATGGATCTTGAACGAAGGCACCAACCTACATGCTGACTGGTATCCCGGCTTGAGTCCGGCATCGAGCTACTCGGAGGTGCAAGACTTCCTGAACAAAAGGGGGAAATGTCCACGGCCATGCCCCGTACAGCATGGCGTGACGGAGGCTTACATGAATCTCCCGTTCAAGATATGTCATGATGCCACCTTTCCCGAGCCATGTGCGTGGGAAATGCGCAAGCTGAAGAACCGCCTCATGAACAGCTCGCGCGGGTTTCCTGGGCTCACGCCCGAATCCAGTTTCCAGGCTGGGCTGTCGGACGAAACCAGTGTTCACTCAAAAAACATGACCCCTTGGCCATGCACCAGGAGCTGCAAGCCTTCCTCCATGCAAAATCGTCAGAGCTGTGCCCGGCTCCTTGTGATGTTTGCGAGGATTCTTGGATTGTTAGGTCATGAGGCTGGGGCTGAGAAAATCCATACAAAGTTCCGTCATTTCCGAGGATGCAGCCCAAGACTCGGCCTGTGGCAGGCGCGGAGGAGGGATGCGGAGAGCAGGTGGTCGCAGATGCCTTTAGGGTGTTCCGCTCTTGCACCTCTGTCTTACTAGTTAGTAGGAGCGTCGAGAGGAGAGATCCCTAGATTTCGTTACTTTCCTGTCACAGAATGTCAAGGCTTTCATCAGTGAGTCGCCACGGGATGAGTTTCAACTCCTGTTGTTTGACTGTCGGGTCCTGGTGGTATGCTATGGTTGCACCCCAAGAGTCCCGTGTCAGCTCACCATGGCACTGCTGTGGAGGGCCATTGCGGATCAGATGCAGAAGATACGGGAGCCGCTGACAGCTCCCTTCAGCGGGGTCTCCATGTGGGCCGGATATTCCGAGCTTCAAAGCGTTCTGGAGCGCCTGAGCTGAGAACGCAATCACCTTCTTGCAAGCCCCGACTGGGAGCGTGAGCTCTTGCAGATACGTCAAGCAATTAAGCTAGCAACTAGTGTTCGTAGCTCCATGTAAGATAGGAGTTGGCTCCGGCTGTCAGAAGTATCTGAGGCGATACGACAAACACTCTTGCCCACAACCATGTGCTTTGAGAGTGCCCAAGTTCGCAGCTTGCCTGCAGGAAGTACGAGGGCTGCTGTGTTCCTGTTGTTTCTTTGGGCTACAGCAGCGACGTGTATCGGCTGTTGTCAGAGTTCGGGGGACCTCAGAATGGAGAGGAAGGAGTCGACAGGAGTGCAGTGCCCCACAGCCCGAAGCCATCATGTTGGCTTTTGTTGGCACTGTGAATTGAGTTCTCAATTGCGTTCATGATACCTGCGGCACCACCTTGAAGCCGCGTACCTGGCCTTGAGAATCTCCAGTTTGCAGTGGGCCGGAGCTGCTAGGTGTTGTGGCCTATGCAGTTTTGAGTTTCTGACAGAACTCTTAGGTTTCAGGCGGCGGCAGCTGGATAATGCATGTTGCTCACGTGGACCGACAGCACCGGTGCAAGCACCTCTCAGACTTTGGATTACTTACAAGAGCGAGAGGCGACGTTCCTCGATCAAGATCATCGCCTGCTGGCTTCTCAAGGGATGGCAAGAGCTGGAGCAAGGGGAAAATCTGCACGTGCAGACTACTGCTGACGCTTTTCCACAGCCACCCCCGCATGAAAAGCACACTGCGTCAGCAGGTGGCGCATGATGTTCAACGATATTTCAACGATGGAGAGAGCAAGGAGAGAGGGAGAGATAGCGAGACATTTCCTTGTTTTGGCTCCAAGACTTCCCCAGCCGTGAGAGTCGAAAAGCAGAAGCGAGAGACAATGGAAAGAGCCAGAGAAAAGGAAGGAGCGGAGATGAAGGTATGCTGCCGCAGCCAAGTTGATGCTTGTGAGAGAGAGGGGTGACCCTTACCTGCTTACCTTGCATTTTGGTCCCCTCCGAGGTGCAGGCCACCTGCCCTTCCTCAACTTGAGTCTTGCAGGCTGAGCAGTGCGACGATTGGTCAGCTGGCCACCGGGGCACCTTCAGCAGTGGTGTTGGGCACAGAGGCAGCCAATAGTTCTGCCCTTGCTGCTTGTCGCGGGATGAGCCCCCATTTAATGCACAGAGAAATAATTCGATCAGGCATTTAGCCCGGCCAGCCACGCAATGGAATTGATTTTTGGGCGCTCCGGCGGGCAAGGATCCGCCGGTTGTGCAATTTTGGAAGGTATCACGCAGTAGTTGATGATACATGCTGGATCGGAGAAGGATGTTTTAGAAGCTGGAGTTTGATTATCTGCCAGTGAGTCGTGTAGTTTTCGACTTCAACGACGGTGTATCGGACGTGCAAGCTGTACAGATCCAATGGCCAGCCCGCGTGGACTGGGGGTGTAAGCCTGCATGACATGCATCCTCGCGATGCTGTTGATCAGATCAGAGTTTGCCCCGTGTACACGAAGTTGGGCGTTGGCATTTCCACCGCGTGCACCGGCTGGGCATGAACATGAACTACCCACATGCAGATGGCTGGTAGGTGCATTTCCGTAGAAGGGAAGCTGGAGTGAATGCCCAAAACAACTGCATCTAACTGCCACTGACACCAGCACTCAAGCAGAAGATTGCCTTGGAAGCCTTGCGTCAGGGTACCCGCGAGCTCTTCGACTACTCCTCCGGTGTGCTGCAGGTCAAGGCAGGCACAGGAATCACAGAGAATTCGACTTGGATGAAAAATCGAAGCAGGGTCGCACACCAGCGCGAGCATGCCAGGCAACGGGACAAAAGCCATGCCCTTAGATGCCATCTGCAACCGTTGTCCAGCCCGATGCAATCTCGACAAAGCTTGCAGGTTTTATGTAGGGCCCTTCGAGGCCCTCCTTGGCTGTCAAGTCTCCGAAAGCCAGCCTAACAACTCGGTGACAGGTGGTTTCAGGTGGGGAGCTGCACAAGCGCCTGCATGAGGCGGGCACAGCCGGCGGCCTCCGCTTGAATGGCAGATGTTTCTTCAGCTTCCTGATGCAGCCGCCTGAATTTTCAGCTTCGGCAGGCTTTGCCCGAAAAGAGAAGGTTTCGACACAGTGCCCTGCCTTGGTGAACCTTCGGGGAGCATCCGCGCACCTGCAAACAAAACATTCTGTCGTATACATGCGCGCGCAAGATGCCGAGATGGCGGGGCAGCAGCTGGTGCATCCCAATTCTCGGACCCTCGAGCCCAGTGTGGACAGACAGGTTGCCTCTAATCCTCAAGGTGCGATGCAGGTACCCTTGCAGTGCCTTCGGTTTGGCAGGAACAGATTGCTTGTTGCTGCGTGTTGTACTTCGCCCAAGGCCCTTTTACCATTGGCGACGTCCAAGCCTGTGAAGCTGACGAACTTGGAGGCCATCCAGCAGTTTCGAAGCGCTTCTGCAAGCGGCGAAGATAGATCAAGGCGGAGAACGAGTCAAACTCACCCAGCAGATCCTCACGCATGCGCTCCCATGACAAGGGACTATACCAACATACCAGCATTGCATGACATTGCATGCGTTGTTGTCAATCATTGCGATACTGTACCCTAGCACCGTTTTGAGGCTTTGCTAGCTGCGACGTGCCTTGATGCCAGGCCTTACCTTCAAAAACGTGGTGGCTGGTGCCCCAGCAGCAAGCACTGCAGCAGTCCCATGAAATGATTCGAACTGAGTAGCAAGAGTTTTCCATAGCTCCATCCTGCCACTCACAGACCGCCGCTTTTGCCCAAAATTCCAAGCTTGGAGTTGTGACAAGCAGGCAAGTCTGCACCCGCGCAAGTGGAAGAGCACGTTACGAGCCTAGAGCACAACGACTCACCGATGACTCCCTCACGCTGACTTCGGACACTCTTCGAAGTTCCTGTCCTGGACCTTGTTTGCGCTTCAGTGCCCCCCGATCATGCTCCGCCCCAGGGAATGCGCAGCGACCTGTTGGACTACACGCTTTTAGGTGGCTTGAGTGCGACCTACTTGGCATTTGGGCAGTACCAGAGGTCAGGCGCTGTGATGTTTGGGATCTCTTAGATGTAGACAATGTAGACTGTAGACGGTGCCGCGAGCCCTGCCGCAGACGCTCCATGTAGCAGGAGTTCCATGTAAGCCCTCCCTAGGGTGGGCTAAATTGCTTGCATTTGGTGGGCTTGCCTGGCTGCTGACCAGATGCTGTGCTGCACCTGTCAACTCATTCTGAAGACGCACGGCAGAATCTAAACTGATGGCGTCGCCAGGAGGTGCTTCTTGGGAAGATGTCCGGACTCACCACCGCGGCTGTCTTGTGACAGCCTGCCTTCCTCTCGGCACATCGCTCCCTCGTAGGTCCTAGCCGCTCGTTGCTTCTCAACAGGCCGTCATTCTGCCAGCTTGGACGGTCTGCTACCTTATACGATGGTCCGCCGACCAGCAGCCGGGAGGTCAACCTTTGCTGGGCAAAATCTCAGCTTGTGCTTTTGCAAAGCTATGTGCGCTCTTGCCGACAATGATTGGAACGATTGCGTTTCTTATCGTGGGAGCTGAAGCTCGGCTGGGCGACGAGCTGCAGCCTGAGCAGCTGAAGTCCTTGAGCTCTTGTGCACACCGCTTACGTGAAGCCTGCACTGGGCGTCGTGAAAACGGAAAGGCACGATTCCGTTCAAGCCTGATGCTGCCTCATGCCGCCTGTCTCCTGGAAACGCTTGCCGTCATTGATACAGTACATCTCAAAGGACAGCAGCAGCGCCTGGCGAAGTCATAATGGGTGCGCCGTCCACGCCATCAGAGCCAGGTAGAGCAGAGATCTGCGGAGCAGAAATTGCGCGGAGGGCTTGCTGCTTTCCCGAGCCGCAGGCATGTGTTGCTCTTCGAGCTCGGGCTAGGTGGTGGGAGGTCCAATGGCAGGAGGCTGCTCGGAAATTATTCTCAAGTTTTTAGACTACTACTACAGTTCGTGGGCCCGAGCAAGGAACGTAGCTCTGCGCTCCCTTTTCGCATGTTTTGCTCACAGCGGAATCGAAGCAGTTAGAGCAATTCTAGACATGTGCCAGCATGTCCTGGTTGCTGCTGAGTTTCTGGACGTGGTTTGTGCACCGGAGCGCGGGGCTTCTTTCGCTTGACTGGGCAGTGGAAGCAACGCCATGCACGCCGGAGGAGATTCTAAGAGCTTTGGGCTGCTTCCGGTGGGTGCGGCCCAACACGCCAATCACAGCTCTTTGGTACATGTGCGAGTACCCGAGCCCCGGAAGTCTCAAGCTTCACAACATCAGTGCCACAGCAAAGCCTGCCACGACGAGTCTTTGCTGCAGATGCTTTGCCAAGTTTGCCTTGATCCAACGCCAGCTAGCACAGGAGTCTGCAAGACTGAAAGCCCGACTGATGCTCCAGACTGACACTGTCCGAAATCTTTCGGCAAAACTTCGCGTGCCCCTAATCTTCCGAAGCCCAGCAAGATATGACGATGTGCGGCATGCTTCGATACTGTTTAAGAGAATCTTCGGCACTTTTCTGCGAGATACATGGTTCTTGTCCACTTCACTGTTGGCGCTTGTGGAGGATGGTGGTGCAGACTCACCATTCGACATACGCACTCTTGAGGATCTGGTTGCCGACACTTTGATTCTTGTTCGCGACAAGGCAGACTCACTGCGGAAGCTGCTGCTGCAGACTGAGAACAGCTGTTTGCCCAACATCTTCCACCAAACCTGCACGGCAGATCACCTGGCAGTGTTCCACAGTTTTCCTCCTGTTGAAGGACCTGAACCCGAGGGCCATGCCGTGGATTTCTTAGGCTGCGGTCTGCAACGATACTATAAATATCGATCGGTAAGTTCGGTTCAGGCATTGATCTGTGCAGTGGAGCACTGTTTTAATGTGAGTGACGGAGGCATTGCGACAAACATCAGCACGGTGTGTGACGATCAGATGCCTGCCCTTCTGGCACCGACTAGGACGGGCTTCTTAGAAACAGTGCACAACAGAGGTAAGTAGGAGCAGGGGAGCAGGGCGTGGCAGCCTCAGTCTCAAGACATGTTGTCTGCTGGTACCACGAGGACTTTGGACTGCATTTTTCGAAGAATGGCACTGCCCAGCACCCGATTCTGGCCATTCCTTGACGAAGAATATTTCGAAGACTGGCTGATTGTGTTGGCTGATGGATGGTGTTGAATTTTTTTTGGCAGCAAGAGGTCGTGGCTCTGTAATTAGTAGGTGGCGCACCGAGAATGCACGGAACGGAAGCAGCGCTTTTCTCTGATGCAAGGAGTGGAAGGACATCCTCGAAACATCGCTTCGTGGAGCGCGTGAGGGTCGCAATCTGCGCATGGCCGAACCTTGACTGCTATGCTCGACAGTTGGAAATCCGGTTTTACTGCTGCACATAAGCAAACACGAGTCGAAGGTGTGCAGGTTAATGCTTAAACGCACTCATTGAAATAAACCAGCTCAAAGTCCCGCGTGCCCAAGGAGATTGGGTCCGGTCCTCACGCAATTTGGGCCATGCGTGCCTCGCCGGCTTTGTGACCTCGCCTGCCAGAAACCACAGCTAGAGTTGGAGGTTCACACCTATACAGTACCTGAAGCGCAAACATCAAATCTCCAAGCAAAGCATCCGACTTGTCGTGCTCACATACACGGGCGAGGGTTCACCGCTGGATCTTGCAATTGTCACACCGGTGCAAGTACGTAGGTTTTGTGCCCACGGAGTGCGTGTGCAGCCAGAACACGAAATCCGAAAGCCTTTGCGTACATCTGCTTTCCTGTCGGCGGGTCAGCCAGTCCTTACCAGCTGCAAATGATGGGTTGCGGTCGCAGTGGCTTTGGCATTTTTGTTTCCTCCGTGGCTTTCATTCCCAGACCCAGCGAGGTGCTGCGAAAGCCTTTTTGCAACACGCAGGGCCCGAAGTGGGGTGCGAACTTCTCCTTGTGGAGCCATTCGACTTAGGAGACTGCTTCGGGTGGTAAGATCGTGCACAGACCACTCACGGACGAGCTCCCTTGCATCAGTAGCGGCCGTAGTACAGGCAGCTTTCTCTGAAATTTGATGCTTGTGTCACAGGAGATGGATCTCAACTTGGCGAACACATTGCTCGGAACTTGCCGGAGCTTTGACCGCACCCAGAAGCGCGGCTGGTGCTTCAGCTAGCTCCCTCTTCGAGCATCCTTGTGCAGACATGACAGGAGAATCGGTGCAAGTGGGTGGTGGAGACAGACCCGGTGGAATCTGGCAAGCAACTGCAGGCCGCTTCCAACCCATCTCAAACCTAAAACGCACACGTGGGGCCGTCTGGTCGCCGAGGCAATTCTGGGGTCTGGTGACCCTTGGGATCTCGTTGACATCGACGTACAGGGGGGAGAGCCCCTTGGTTGCGTTGTTCGTATCAGAACATTGCACCCACGAAGATCACCTCAGGCATGCTATGCTGCGGGGCATGGCGCCTTGGCTTGTGGGCCGTGTGCGTCGTCTTCACATCTCTACGCATTCACGCCGGATTCACAGCGACATCCTTCGCTGGCTGCAGCTTGCCGGCTGGACGATCCTTGCTCAGTTCACCTTCCTGCTCATCGGTCGCAACTTATAAGTCTTGGAAACACAAGCGTCTCCCGTTTTGAAAGATTTTTTGCAAGAGATGTGAGCAAGCGGATGGCGAGTGTAAACATGCCACTACACTATCCATAGCTCAACCTATGAGAAAAGTCGGAGTTTCAGCCAGGATGGCACCCTTCGGAAAAAAGGCGGCACAGAGCGAGAGAGACAGAGCTTTGAGGACTTAACCTATCACGACTTCGTGTGGAGACAAGCTTGCAGTCTGTAGAGAAGCTCGCTGCAACCGTGCCCGCCCTTCCCAAACGCTTAAAGTCTAAAGTTGTCTACGTGCCTCGTTTTCCGTTGCTAGTCGTGTTGGTTGGTTCACGTCGCAGTGAAAACACATACTTTAAAAGGCTAGGTCGAAACAAGTAGGACCGTACTCGTATCGGTCTGAGAGAAAGAGAGGTGTTCGGTGTGGATGCCCGCGTCTGGTTCTGCTTGCTTCTGCCGCTCGGCCCCTGCCACACGGTTTGCGGCTGAAAGGAGGGATTTGCGACTCATCAGCCCTCACCTGTCAGCTTGTTGTGTTGTTCTGCTGTGGGAATCGCCCTCATGAAAACTCCTTTCAGAGGGGCTCTCGCCCCTGTGGCATTGGGACAAAAGGCGGGCAGCTTCGTAGCTCCCAGTGGCCCCACGTGCCGTTGTTTCAGCTATGATTGTGTTGTTGTCGAATTTGCATGTGCTGATTTGTTGAAGCTGGGCGTCGAGTGAGCTCTAGAATCTCTAGAACTCAGTCTATTGCTGGTTGAGAGTATACGTAGCTTGGTGGACAAGTCGTCGAATAGCCTTATATGCTGGAGTTGAAACATTAAACTGAGCTTTAAAACGTGTGAGGTCTGCGGCCGGGCCCAAGGAAGTGCCACTGGGGCCCTTCGTGAACTGTGATGGACACATCAGCGCAGTGCACACTTCCACCGAGGAGAAAAATCGGGAGTGCGGAGACGATGCTTGAACCGCTTTGCCTGCTTTCGGGTAATCGCGCAGGTGTGAAACTAATGTGAGTTTATCAGAGCTCCGTGACAAGCAAGGATCGCACCCTCGAGCTGCCCGTGGCTCAGCTGTTGCCAATTCCAGATCTTCTGATTCTGAATCTCTGCTTGATCGCGATCTCAACGCTGACCGCTCGCCAACAGCAAACGGACCACGACCTGTTTCTTCCAACCTCGCTCGGCAGGGCAATATACCCCTCGCGAAGATGGCTATGTGCCATGTTCACTCAGATGCGAAGTAGTGACGATAATTAGGGAATCCTTCAGGGGATGGGCTCGAAGGGCTATGTGTATGACCTAGCACTCCCCAAGTCTCCTTAGTACTCCTTGGACTCTACACTCTCCCCTTGAACACCTTAAGGATCCTAGGCTTCCCCACCATGTCTCAAGGGCAAGCAAGGGGAGTTGTGTCCACGATGAGGCTAGTTTCGGCAAGCAGGGCCGCAACACGAGACTCAGTTGGCTCTGCCAGGATTGCTGATCCGCAGAACTCGGGGTCTGTATTTCAGGCCGATGCTTCATGTCACATATGGAACAAACCAGTCAGATGGGACGCTGACCGTCCGGCAGCGGACATTGACAGAAGTGCAGTTCGGAAGGTGGCATCCCTGTACAACTGTCTGCAGATGCAGGCAGGGAAGTTGGATCAAAATGCGATGCAGACCTGCATGGTTGGAAGCTTCTCAGGAACCAGGAGATTCCCCGGAGGACGGCGTAACTTGTGGGGAGCTTGGACGAGCTTTGAAAGTAGGCGGAGTTCGCTGGCCGCACGTCGATGCTTCAAAGCCTCGCAGGCTATGCCGAGACTACGACTCAGGGTTCAGCAGCTGCCTCAGCTGCTCACAGCGCTCACAGTCTGTGGAGGCTTGGATGATCTTGAAGTGCTTCTTGAGGTTTGCGCAATAGCCTGTCCGGAATTCCCGGCCCGTTTTGCACATACTGAGTAGTGCTGGGGCGCCGCAAAAAAATCACGCTCTAGGGCTGTGTGAGAGCTTCGGTTCCAGCAGTGGTTCTCTCTGGAGGGCGTCTTGGGCAGCCGGAGCATGCAAGGGCAGGTGCTGCATTCTGCAGACAAGTCTCGCCGCAAACCTGGACAAGCCCGATTAGGTCGGTGGCAGCAGCAAGAACTCGAAATAGATGATCGGAGCATGGCTCGAAGCGAGAATGTTGGTTGGCCCCAGTGAGCTACAGGGTGAATCATGGTGAATCACTGCGCGTGGGCGCGAAGTAGTGGCTCACGCTCCAAATCGTCGTGTGCTGCCTCAAGTGTAAGCATCGAAGAATCGAGCTCCACTTGGAAGGGGAGCAGGTCCTGCGTAACTGGCCCGAAGAGTTCTGATGTTGAGGCTTTGAAGAAGGGGACACCCTCCAGACTGCAAAAGCGTTCAGGGGCAGCTGGGGCGAAGGTGTGTCATGCCGCGAAGTACCCGGATGATTTCAAAGACATCCCTATAGCAGCACCACAGTCGGTTGTGAAGCGCCCTGCCTTCGCAATTTCGCTAGCACGCAGATCCTGTTTGATTCCGCGTAACAACGTGAAAGTTCGGTGATGTACGGCTGCCAATGCCAGGCTGCCACTGTTTTCCGGAATTACTTCCTGAATGGGGTTGGGCAAGGGCGTGGTCAGCAGGCCTGTCTGGGCAGGATTGGCCGGGCTTCACTTTCAAGAGAGTCGCCAAAGCCTAGCCGGCCTAACCTCCCTGAGCCGGGCAGATGGACCTGCTCACGCACGTCGGTGATCTGGTTGGCAATCGCAAAGAAGGAGACTCGGCTGTCGAGCCTGCTCGGGATCTGACCTGCAACATCGGGCTTCGGAGGCTTTTGCCTAGATGCTCTTGTGTTCGAGAAGCCTTCTGCAGGATACTGGATCGTGAGGAATGGCTTCATGATGCCCAGGTTCCGCCCTTGCGCCAAACAGCAAGATTTGCCTTCTGAAGACGTGAACAAGCTGGGGCCCAGTATGGTGAAGTCTGCAAGGCCTGGGGGAAAGCTCATAGATCTCGGTGAGAGTCGGCCCCTCAATCGGGGTCGAAAACAAATGTAGCTTGCAGCGTGTCTTTGGAGAGCTGCCCGGAGCAAGGGCTCTTGCTAACTGTCCCAGGGCTTGCCAGTGATCAAATTCTGGCAGATGACGTGGCCAGTCGAGTTCGAGTAGGGGTTATGCTCTCAGACAATGATTTATGCACAGTCTACTGCATACGGTTTGACCGAGTGTTCGCTTGCAGGTTCACTGGGACACACAGGTGCTGCTTGACGACATTTCTCACAACGTCTGTCAGGCGTCCTCTTTTGCTTGATCAAGCCGGAATTCGGGAAGTGCTGCGAGAGTGACTGAGCTGCGCAGGTGTGTTGCTCTGCGCCCGCGGTTGCGTTTTCCAAGATTGTGAAGGCATCGCAGTGATCCGGAAGTGGGTGCTAGTTGAATGCAGGTCACTTTCAGGTCGGGTCGGACAAAGCTTGAAACGGTTTCAGCGCACAGAGATTCTGCCTGTAGGCGCAGCATTGGGCGCCATTTGCCATCAGTTTGCTGACTGGTGCGGGGCCCCGGCCGGTCTCCAGCAGACGAGCAGTATAGAATATTAATCGAATCCCAGCTTGGCCTACCGCGGCCCGGTCTCAGGTGCCTATGCCCTTGGCTCAGCTTGAGGGGGTAGGAGGGGAGGAAGGGATCCGTGGACGTGCTGAGCCTCCTCGCATAACTGGTGGGTTTGCTTCAGCAGCCCATGTCCTAACGTATCAGTGGAGAGGATTATCTCATTCTGTAAAGCCTCAATGAGACTTCCGTACTAGAGCTTGTAGCTTGGTGCCAAAGCCGAGGATGCTACGCTGGCCGCAGGTGCAATCCTGGCGGCACGGCAGGAAACTCAGAGGTACTGATAGCAAGTACCACGGCACACGAACGCCAACGGCCGAGACGTCATGGCCATCATGGCTTCATTTTCGCCCGGGTTCGGGCCAGGCGGCGGCAGCGCGTCAAAGTTTTTCTCACCGCAATCGGAGCTGGAGCTCTAGGCTCGGCACGGAGTCCGCGGAAGTTTCCACAAGAATTCCAAGGTCCTAGTTCCTGGTGCATGCGCTCCTCGCTCCATGCTCGTCACCCTTAGGAAGGAATACTGTTGAAAGGGCGGTACTTCGGACGTTATTACTGCGCCTGCCTTTTTGCAAGTTTCGTACCACTCCTGATCGAGACTGTCGACTTTCGTCTCAGGCTTCATGGTGTCTACTAGATGCGTCAGGTGCAGGAGGTGCAGGCTGCCTCAGAAGAGGAAGGGTCGCATGAGGGAAAGCAGCGAAGCCTCGAAAGGTGCAACCTGGGAAGATGGTTTATTCTCGTGTGTTTTTGTATTTGCAATCATGCCCGTATGTTGTTCAAGATCTCCCCCTTCCTTAGTTTGCGAAGTTCCGCAGTGAAAGGCTCTGCCAGCCGAGTAGATGGCAAAGCCATGCAGAGCCTCTAGAAAGTGCGAAAACTGAGACAGATGCCAACACCACATGCAGGCGGGAGAAATTAACGAAGGTGGCCGAACTAGTTTGTTTCAGCGAGAGTTGCAAAATGGATCTCTGCAGCTCGCAATGCGCTGATCCTTCGCCTTCTCTCTGGGAGCTTTTTAGCGCTCGTGGAGCGGTTGCGCTTTGCATAGGGTGTCTCGGGGAAGCCTGCGTAGCCACCATCCGGAGGCAATCGACCCAGCTGGATCTACCAGGCTGTTGACAGAGCTTGGGGCCCAGCCGGGTTTGCTATCTTTTTCTGTCGGCGGGGAGACTGCCTGAGGTGTTGGAAGCGTATAAGTCCGCTCCTTTGGTCGGTGCCCCTGAAGCTGATTCCACTGAGCCGGACACGAGACAGCAGAAATCGCTAAGCGCTAAGCAAAGCCGGACGCACCTAGGACGTGTACTTGATCCACTTTTCCCGAACAGACAAGTTTGAGAGGCTGCAGGCCTTGCTGAGATCCCGGAGCAGGAGCACGTCGAAAGCGCATGTGACGCGCTCTGAATGCCAGGGCAGCCGGCCAGAGCCGGTTCCACGGAATCGAAGCTCGCTGGACGATAGGGTGCGCCTGGCCCAGTGCAGGGCAGCATTGATCTGGGCTATTGACTCTGTTCTGTGATAGCGTGCCTTTCATGAAGTGGTCGCGGCCATCACATTGCAGGTTGCTGCTATGCAGAAAGAGGCAACCCGGCGCTGCTTTCAACATTTGCGGATTCGCTGTTCCGAGTTCGCTGCGCAATCGCTGCTAGGTTGGAGAGGCAAACATGCTGCACAAAACGCAGCGCTATCCGATGCGCGGCTCTCGAAGTAGCGTCGGGCTGTGCAGCCTGCTTGGTGTTTGCCAGGAGCTGTGCGGGCAGAAAGCATGAAGCATTCCTAAGTAACAGTCAGAAGTATTGGCGGAGTCTGCGGTGTCCTAGCGCGTGGACTTCTTTCCGGTCAATTGAGGATGGGCTCGCCGACCGCTGCACGTGACAACATGAGCTTGATGATCGCCAAGGCAGATGCTATTCCTTTGCTTGCGGACTAGCTGTGGAGTTCTTGCGGCTCAGCTCATGCCTCACATCGTCATGCCCGCCTTCTCACGAAGGCCTCACTGAGGCTCGAAGGAGGCTCTTCAATCAGGCCCAGCGATATTCTTGTAGCTCTCAGGTGCCATGCCTCATGAAAAGGGCAGCTGGCGCCACTGGTTTGCAGCAGGTGGCAAGCTTCATGGGCTTGAAAGTGCTCTAGTATCCGCACAAGTATTCGGCATTCTCTTCGCACCGCCGGCCTTGCAGAGCCTTTTCTGGACGAATGCGGTCGTCCAGCTGGGGATCTTCCTGCCTGTCGTGCAACTCCCAATTTTTCTGACAGGGAAAATGCTCTACGTTGACATTGGCTGGCCTTCTGGACTTGTTGCGATTGGAGCAACATCGCTTCTGCTGGGTGCTGGCTTCTGGGTTCGCAAATGCTTAATAGCTACATGTTTCCTGCTGCATGGGGGCCGTATGGCCTTGGGCGTGCTGGTCATGTGGGGCCAGTCATCCAACTTCACCTATCGCTTTCAGGAAGATCTTCCGAGGTACCAGTATGCAAAGCATAAGTGGGTCAGCATTGAGGGCATGCCCGAAGACACCTGGTGGCTGAAGATGCAGTTGGACTCCTTTGGCCAGGGAATCTGCAACATCATCATTCTTTGTGTGCCTGCGTTCTTGGCAGCCAGCAATCCAGATGCGCACATCTCGCGGGTTGAGTGGCTGGGCTTCGCCATTTGGGCCGCGGCTTGGGTTTTTGAGAGCTTGGCGGACTACCAGAAGATGCTTTTCCTGGAGGAGTGCAAAAAGCTTAAGAAGAGCGACGCTACGTTGGGGCTTGCACCATTCGACAAGTACTTCTTATGGTCTTGGTGCCGGCATCCCAACTATTTCGGCGAGTGGTGCGCCTGGGTCGGTTTGGCAATAGCTGCCCTCCCATCTCTCCTCAACGAGAATGTCGTTCCACAGCAAGGCTTTTTCATTTTCCGCATCTATATGGTGGGTTTGCTCATGCTCCCGCGAGTGCTATATGACTGCTTAGTGCATTGGACAGGTGCTGGCCCGGCCGAGCATTTCAGTGCCAAGAAGAGGGCGAGCTACCGAGAATATCAAGAGAAAGTACGCTGCTTTTTTCCATTTTCGTTACCAGGCATAGATAATCACATGCAGGCAGGATGGCCCACGTTTGAGCCTGCAAATTAAGGCATTAGGATTCAGACAGCGCGCTTGGCCCTGGCTGAAAAGGTTGCCTCCTTGATGTAGCAGTCCTTTTCAACAGGGTTCGTCAATCGAAGGTCTGAGCCGCTCTGCTGACAGGCTTTTGCATATTTTGACTCCAATGGCCTTGCCCTTGGTTCCGCCACAGCTCACGTGTTGCCAGCGGCAAGGCTAAACAGCAGTGGTGCTAGACCCCGCTTCGAACAAGCACGTTGGTAAGTTTAGCACCGCGCGCCTCCGCGTTGCATCGGAATCGGAGGCACGGGTCCGAAACTGCTCCGTGTTTTTGAGCCGTTAGGCACAGTGTGGAACAGAGTTCAACTAGAAGGTTGCAACATTTAAAAATCCACAGGCAGAGTTTGGTTGTTTCCGTTCATAGAAGCAGGCGCCGGTCTATCGAGCGGATCCGACTGTGCAAAAACTTTCACGAATTTCTGCTGTGTCGCGGGGCTAGCAGCTTCCACACAAGTATGATCGGCTCTGTTCTAAGACTGAGGCGACGGGGTCATCGACATCGACGAATGCACCTACATCCTTAGAAGCCTGGATCCGGTTGCCTGGCTTTGTTTGTTGAGTAACTTTCCTCGTAGAGGTTGCTTCTTTGTGCAGGGACCCGGCAGGAGCCACAGGAACATGCACGACACCATTGCCTGTGATGCCATGTGGTGAATCGAACATTAGAGTGAAAAGTCTTTGCGCATTTGCTTCACGGGTTGTGGGTGCTTCATCACTACTTCATCCGTTGGCGCGGGAACCTTGACAGGCTTTCTTCACACAGGAGAAGGTGCGACAACTCGCGGCCCAGGCCGCTCAAGGGATGTTCGCCAACACAAGAGGGATATCGACAGAAGGTGCATGTTCAACAGTGACGGTACGGTCCTACGCCTGCCCTGCGAGAGGCAGATGCGGACTCCGATGGTTACATACACTATGCCGAGTTGTTGACCCAGTATTATGCACCGTTGCAAATGGAAAGCGAATGCGTTCAACTGTTGTGTACGTGTATGAGCCTGTCAGGTTCATTGCGTGGATCTTGGACTCAGACTCAGTGATGACCTCGCACCTGTCTCAGCTCTTTAGGCTGCTGGCGATACACTGTCTAGGTGCATGCGCAGCTCTTCGGACCATGCGCGAGACAGTTGAACTGCCAAGGCGAGTGTTGGCGGCCTCCTCTTTTGCCCCATGGCTCTCAAAACCGGGTTTGACCGGGCGATTCGGACCGTAGAGTTGGAGAGACCGTTTTCGGGCTTTTCAGGCATTGCACATGCCAGCAGTGGCCGGCCGGCCGGCTGTACAGTCTCATTCCAGAGCCTGGATACCTCGAGGTTGCAGAGAGCATGCCCGACGGCATCCTGCCAGAGTCACCTTTGAAGCTTGCCCGAGCCCAAGTGGTCTTGTTTCTGCTAAGCTGCATAATAGGCAACCCCAAGACGAAAATCTTCATCCGGGTATTCACAGCTTGGCGCTATGCGTCTCAAGACTTGCTTATGTTCAAGAACTGCCTCAGATCCTTGAGGCATCGAGAGCTCGACCCGCGACCAGCGGCGAATTGTCGCGGTGACCTCAGCCGCTGCAGCCCATGGATGCTGTATGCTGCTTATTATTACCATCAGTCTTCGATAACTTACTATCTGGAATTATTGTTAGTAGCAGCAGTAGTAGTAGTAGTAGTAGTAGCAGCAGCAGTACACTATTTTTACTGTAATGTAGTAGTATTATGCAGACTGCATAGGGCGCATAGAGGTTCCTTGTGATTTGGGAGCGACATGCTTGGGGAGATGTTGACGGATAGCACAGACCAAGGTTCTTCTGAGCAGCTAGAATTGGCCTGTGCCGCAGCTTGCCTTGGCCTTTTTGGGCTACGATGTTGTTATTGACGGCTGCATGCAAATCCAATGTTCAATGTAGGATACACTGACGACAGCTTCGTAAACCCGCGACAAACTGTGTTGGTTTGATGACCTAAGTTGACCAGGATGTGACGGCCCGGAGTGCCGTGCCAGACACCTCATCAAGAGCAGTGGGGTGGTCAATGACCACCGTACGGCTGTTGGTTATTCCGAAGTTATTCTCATGGATTGCAAGCGAAGCAGGGACGCACGTGCGAACCCGACGAAGCCCTCCACACCCCACAGACCACAAACCTTCACCAAGCTTCGCTGCTTCGAAGAATATTTCGAGCACAATGGCAAGCAGAATTTGGCCAGCACGACGCCTGCTCTGAAGGTCCGTGCTCGAAAGGTTGCATGTTGATACCAACACGAAAGTAGTGAGCATGCTGCCGCAGCTGGCTTTTTGAGTTTGCTGACCATGTTGCTGAGCACATGCACAGCAATTGCACAGATGCTCTCGAATTCACTCCTTTGTCCTTACGGGCGCTACATGATACCTGCTGGGCAGCTCGAAAGATCAGACATGTCATCCTGAGCTGGCAGCACATTGACATGACACGGTAGCGGTCACATGAGAAACGGAGGCGTATGTGTTCACTCCCTATTTTTTCCTTTCGCTCATTTTTTTCCCCATCCCCTTGGTCCCCTGGTCCCTTTCCCATGTCCTTCTGGCCCCCTGGTCTCTGGGTCTTCTCGGTCCTGGTCCTCTGGTCTTCTGGCCTCCTGGCTCAGCCCTGGTCTGCTCCGCTGGTCCACGGAGTTCTTCCTGCCGGTTGGTCCCCTGCTTTGGTCCCTTCTCTGTCTGATCCTCTGATTCCGCGGTTGCCCTGATCCCCTGGTCCCCTGGCCTCCCCAATCCCACCTCGGCCGAAAGGAATGAATGAAGATAGAATCAAGGAAAGAAAGACCCTGAATCCTATGCGGGCTTCGTCCTAGCTAGGCGGGAGGCGAAAAAACCCTAAATAGGGCTCGTCCTGGCTAAGCAGGAGGGAAACATCACTGAACCAAACACGGACTAAAGGAAAGAAAGAAACAGGAAGGCTATAAGCAAAGAACAAAGAATCACTAAAAAGCAGAAGAGAGAGAAGTCAATACAGGCGGAAGCAAAGATGAAGAACGAAAGACAGAACGCCAAAGATGCAGGAACAATGAAGTTAATAAAGGGGGCCATTTTCTTTTAGGAGAATTTTGGTTTGTTTTTGTCGATTTCCATGCATTGCTCCTGTTTCCCCCTTCTGCCTGCTGCTTTTGCTTGCTTGCAGTTGTCTGCTTGTTTGTGCTTTTGCTTTTCTGCTCCTCTGCTTGTCTGCTTCGCTTTCTGTTCCTCCGTGTATTAGCTTTTGCGCTTTTCTTTCTGCCTTCTGCCATCTTCTGCCTGTGTTTGCTTTTCGTTTTCATCTTGTTCTTGCTTCTATGTCTGCTTTTCAGTTTTTCCGCTTCTCTGCTTTTGCGCTTCGCTCTTGTGCTCCGCCGCTGTTCTGCTTTTCCGCTCTTGGTTGCTTTTTGTTTTTTCTTGTTGTTGCTTGCTTTTGTTTTTTCAGCTTTTCTATGCTTCTTTACTTTTCCGCTTATCTGCTTTTATGCGAACAGCGGTGATAGCAATAATGAAAATGGGACTTTTGCCAATAATGCCTAATAGTAACAATAGGAAGAATAACAATACTTGTGTGAATACTACTACCGCTAGCACGAACAGCACAGCGAACGGGAAAGCCACTACCACAACCACAACAACAATCTCAGAAGCAACAACAGCAGCAGCAGCACCACCACCACCACCACCACCACCACCAGCGCCCACAGTGCTGCCTCAGCCTGCGAGAGGTTACCGCCACCCTTGTGTTCCGTTTCGTGTGTGAAAATTTGCAAAGTGGGCCTGCGTCCGCCCTCCCCCCACATCCACCAAAAAAATAGAGTAGCAAAACAAAGACAAAACTCCACCCATGAGAAAACCGCCAACCCAAGCATGAGCAGGTCTTCTTGGTCGAAAAGGTTTTTGGATCTGTGCCTTCCCAACAAGCAAGGGCACCTCAACGTGAAGGGCTGCAAGGCTATCTTGAAGCGCCATGAAGCAAAGGGCATGAGCCATGGTTCCAGGTCGACGGTGGTACTGCCGAAGGCAGCCTCCAGCTCGCAAGGCATCACGGCACATCACGGCCTGTGCCTTCCAGCGAGGAAAAAAGCGTGCTGTGGATGCGAGAGAACTCTTCCTGCATGGCATTGAAATCCGAGCTCTCATTCTCATTCTCTCTCTCTGCTCAGCTTCTGGGCTCGAAGTTGGAGTCTTCGGGTCGCGGCATAGAGGCGCCTCTACTGGCCTCGGAGGAGGGCGACCCATGGTTGAGAGAGCCGAGAGACTTCAAAGAAGCTCTCGATACCACGAAACCCAGAGCAGGATGCCGTCGGCACTGCTCTCGTCGGCGCAAAAAGACATCATTGGTTCGCAGCGTGGGGCTGAGACGAAAGGCGGCCTTGGTGTAGTAGCAAGCTGAATAGCCGAGCACTTGCTCTTTGGTCTGTGCATGTCTGTGCTCCAAGGGCAAGAGACTACACTGCCTTGGTTCGCCAGGCCAGCGACAACACGGCCCTGAAGTGACACGAGAATATAGATGCACATGGCGAGTTTCGCCTGTTCAGGTGAAGGACATCTTGCCACAGTTCAGCGACGACCAGGTGTGCGATGCCCTCGTGCAGTCGAACGAGGACAGCTTTTCAGTTACTTGCTTTCCTCGCCGTCTTGGGCCTATCCATATGCCTGATGTCCTCATCAGGACATCAGCCGAGCGGTGGAGCTGCTCATGAGCCCAGCACATAGTCTCGCGTGATTCCTTTATCTGCCTCACATTTGCAGCGTATGGATACAATGTCCTGGCCTCGCGAGGTCAGCAGCCCACCTCTAAGCAGTCCAAAAAGAAAGAGAAGCACAAAAACAGAGAGGCCAGGCTCTCGGAAGGTGCAAAAAACGGCGATGACCTTTGCTTTCGTCTCAGCCTTCCAGGCTCGAGCGCAGGCCGAGGCCGTTGTGATGGGCCGGGGCGTGGGGAGTGCTTCCAAGATACATTCAGGTGAGTTTTTGCAGAGTCTTTGATCACAGTCTCACGAGATGAAGCTGGAAGACTGTAGTGGTGAGGGTATGACGGCGATGCAAGGCCATAGGGGAAACTGTTCTCGACCGGCATCGGAAAGCTCGGAGTGTCCATCGGGTTGGAGGTTTGAAATGGCCAGCTCGCACAGGGAAATCTCAGCTCGCAGCACCGGGAGTGTAGTGTTTGGCAGACTGCAGGCTGAAACAGCAGAGGCTGCCTTCGAGTCAGGGCCTTGACCTTCGATTCCCACTGCACCAAACGCCGTCACATCGCACCTGTTCGAGGGCTTCGGGACACGATGAAAAGCAGTATGCAGACGATAGGGGCTCAGAACCAGTTCTGCGTGCGACAGGGCTCGACACGCTCGGTTGACTCGCTGATGGTCTGAGGAGGCAGCCAACGAGCCCAGAGAAGAAAGGCCGATTCGTCGGTGGAATCTTATCTGCTGACCGGAGCTGACTTGTACGGCCGGCAGGCCTAAGACTGCAGCCGAAAAAGAGGCCAGGGCGGCCAGGAAGCCAAAGAAAACAATGAGCTTTGAGAGCATGGGCCCTGAATGTGGCGCAGGCAGCCAAGCTGAGAAAGAAGCTGCGAGAGATAGAACGAATTGAGGAGCACAGCTGCAAGATGCTAGAAATGTCATGCGATTCATGCATGAGAAGTAACAGTGAAGCCCCGGATGACAGGATAAGGTTGCGAGGGGCGAGAAAGCCTAAGACTCAGCTTGTCCCTCTCCGTGTTCCCGTGCCAGCTGATCCTCGGACAAGCGAACGCTGAGACGTTCCTGTCTACTGCGCTGCGAAAGACCTCCAAGGTCGACCCCTTGCAACTACCCAAGCTTGACAAGAAGCGAGAGGCTGGCACGAGTAAAGAGACATGAACTTGTCCAAGCTGCATAACGAAGTCGAACACACTTGTCTGCAGCGCGTCCTCAGACCGAAGTAGAACTCCGCGCAGCAGAACACAAAATCCTCCAAGAAGAGGAGGCAAACCTCATGTGTGTGTGTGTGTGCGCCTCAATGACACTACCCGTCGCTCTGGATGTGGCTTGCAAGGAGCGAAGACAGCAAGAGGAGCAGCTCAGGAAGCAGGAGGACTCCGCAACGCCACCTTGGGAGTTGGGATGCCCCTTCTGTATTGTCTCCTGCTTCTACCGTGCCCGAGGAGTGGGAGCGCCATCGCGAAGCGCAAGAAGCAGAGCGACGGCGGCAGGAGCTCTCGAGAATTTAGTGAAATTTCTTCTTGGGGTAGTAATACCATTTTACATATGTTATAAGGGCATATAACATATAATATCTGCTATGTTGGTTGCTGGCAGCTTCCGAAACCTGTTCAGACATGCATGGTCACAGGAAAAGACGGTTCCGAGCCACATCAGGAAGAATTGGCCAGCAGACTCGCAGGTACTAGCGTCGCTAGTGTCGTGTCTGTAGGATGCTGGAAGTTTAGCAGACGAGGGCGGAGGATGCACTGCAGATAGGGGAGCTCTGGATGGGGTGTATTCAATAGTTTGGCGGTTCCCCCTGAGGAAGACGCCTACCAGCATCAGGCTCACTGGATTTGAAGGGGGTATGACGCAGTCAGCTGCAAATGGTTCTTTTATTTTGCTTTTTTGCCACAGGCTGCAGCAAGGATTATGCCCGAGCCAGTGAGGCAGCATCCGCAGTTTCCTCGGGAAGCCTTGCTGTACACGATCTGAATTCTTCAGAACTCCGTGAAGCGAAAGGTCGTGGTTAGTTTCCGGGGAATCCGAGATTGCCCAGCCGGCGTCCGAGGCCGGTGCATCGCTAGTATGGAGGTTCGAGGCTTTGCCTTTCCTCGGCCTCTTCTCTTCGATAGGCTACGCCAAACCCGCATCAGGCCAGCTTCACGTGAATTTGTACTTATGTGGACTCAACACACGGTACTGATCTTGTGTTTCATCGAGGGGCCGGTCAAGATTGCTGACGCAAGTCCCTGCTACTGGTTGGAATCTGGAAGAATTGAGCCCAACCATGATCGCCAGAACATGCGGAACGAGCTCCTGAACATGCTGCACAAAGCACCTCAGGCAGCCTGCCTTTGGAACCTTGCTGAATGATGCTGAACGTGTCTGGGGGGGAGAGGTAGCTTCTGTGAATCGTTGGTGCTGGTGCAGTTAGTGAGCCAAGCTTGAGCTCGAAGGGGTGCAACATCTGAGCAGGAAAGCAAGGGCATGGGCTTCACGCAGTCTGAGCAGACAGTCGCGGACTCGGTGGGCGGTTGATGACCCTTTGAAGAACTCTTGAGCCCATAGCACATGGGACTCTAGGGCACTCGTGACATATACTCTGCAACGGATTTGCTCCTTGCTGTGCATCTTAGGCGAACCACCTCGGTGGAGGCAGGAATCCACAGATTTGCATGTTGTCGTTTGAAACTGTTCAATATATTGTTGCTGTGATCGGTGATCGCACGCGTCGTTGGATCCGATAGATTTGCATCGGTTCAGAAAGCCGCCTGCTAACCATGCAGATGACTCAGACCATTCAACAAATCATGACAAAGAGAAACCAAAGTGGTGGTGCACGCGACGGAGATCTCCCAAGTACGCCATGCTAGCGGCCGGTGGCCTAGGCGAAGCTGTCGGAATCCTCAATATGTGGGTGCTGGAGCTTCTTTGGCCAGGGGTCACCTCAGGCCACAAGCCCGGCACATCGACGAAAAGGGAGGATAAGAAAAGTAGCCGAACTGGGCAACCCCGACGCGCGATCGCAGATGTTTGTGTCAACATGTGCGTACGTGCAAGCGTATTAAACTGCGGAATAATTCGCACATGCCGCACATATTATCATACACATTCTTAGCTGTAGTTCGAGGATGTTCTAGGCATCCTGGGGCAGCGGGTCCTCGTGTTGCATGCCGTCCAGCCGTCCAAGACTTCAAGACAAGCATGTTTCGACGGAGCTCCTGCGATTTGGCGGCTGGGGCCGGGTGCGCTTGCAGGCTCCTACACGAGGGGCCCGCCTCGGCCACAGCTTCCGGAGCACGCGTCACTTGCGAACGGGTTTGGCCGTGCCGATGGACGCTCTCTGAATGTGATTAGAAGTTCTGGTAGCACGAAGGCAGCAAACGAACGGAGAAAACTACCGTCACAGCTACAGGTTCAGCACCAAGCATGCCACAGGATGTCAATGTCAGTGCTCGCTGCCTCCCGCTCTTTAACCTGAGAAGCGAGACTGAAAGCATTCCGTTCCTGGGAGCCGAGGTCAGAACAGCAGGCGCCAGAGTTGCGAATTTCCCATTAGGTCAATAGCTTGATTTGGACAGGGCACTCTGATATGATAGGTTGCAGATTCCTGGCGCCAGGCATACCAGCGGCCCTACAGCCAGTACAACAGCTACGAGCACTATGGCCAACAGTACGGCAGTCAACACTATGGCAGTCAGCAGTACGGCCACCAGCAGTCGAGGTGCATGCTTCGTTTTAGTTGCGTGATGTTGAGGTGAGTGCCAGTGGGATTGCCCGTCTCTTGCAGGTATCATGACTGGAAGCAAGAGGATTGGCGGCAGCGTGGCTCTTGGAACAAGGACCGTGGAAGCTCAGAACTCTTATTTAGCTGTTGTCTCGAGTCTAGAGTAAGATGCTGCTCATTCGTGTTACTGAATATGAGGCAGAGAAGGACCCCCCCATTTCGTGGACGATTTTTTCCCGACAACTGCGCGATATCGGACCCTGTTTTGACGGAATAACTTCAGAAGTGAAGATAAGACGGTGAATGGTTGTGTCGCCCGGGTGAGGCGTGGACAAGGGGTGAAGCGCGGTATCGGGCGCACGGGTGATCACGGGTGGGGCATGGAGTGGAGCACGATAGCGGGTGCGCGGGTGGGGCGTGGACAAGGGGTGGAACAGATCGGGTGCGTGGTGGAGGCGTGGACAGGGCGGGGAGCTCGATATCGGGTGCGGGGGCAGTGCATGCGGGAGGCGTGGACAAGGGGCGGAGTGAGAGGCAACTCGAAGATAGCCAAACGCGAGAACAAAATCGCACGGATGTCCCTTCTTGCATCACTTTGTTCGGTTGGGTTTTAGGGTCCCCGGCTTGACCTTGTTTTCCCGGGCCTAGAGGCACCTTCGGCGCTGAAAACCACATTGCAGTAAAGCTTGCAAGGGTTCCACACTCATGGTCCCATGGTAATTATCAGATTGGAAGACTATGCTGGAGGGGTGAGTGCCGAAATGACATTTGCAAATCGTGCATGTCCAGTGTCCCCACGAAATGCATCAGGAGGCCCCTCAAGAGAAGCCTCGACCAGAGCTTCCAGGCAAGAACGATGGGAGCTGAGCAGATGCCTTTGAGCAGGGGCACGATTACGTCATGGCTTTTTATCACACGGTCTGTGGATAACCGTCTGGTATGGCATGATACATTGTGTTGATAGGGGAAGGACTGCTCGAACCTGACCTGACAATATGCACAGTGGAGACCGCCAAGCATAGGTCAGTTCTAGCTAAAGCTTCTTACGTCTTGCAGAAACCATGAGAAATTCCATGCTAAAGCCACTGCTGCAATGCCAGAAGATGAAGCGCCGAAAGCAGACTGGGCGAACCTCTACTCCACGTGCGTCAGCTCAGTTGTTTGCAGTACGCTAGGCTGTTCGCCTGTTGAAGGGCTTATGTACTCGTAACTCAGGCAACTTGACATTTCAAGCATTCCGGCAGACAAGCGTGCCCCTGGCCCAGCCCCATGTGCACCTATTGGTTAAACTGCAGACCGACAGCGTAGAGGACTCGGCTTGAGTCTTGCGTCGTCCGTCCAACAGCGACACATGTGGACTCGTTTCCGATTTGCGCGAATCTGAGGCGGAGGCTGAGAGGATTGCCAAGGAGATTGAGCAGAACTCCGGCGGAGGCAAAACCTGCTCCTCATGCTGGACTCGACTTCAGCCTTGCGACTACGACCTAATGCCAGGAGATGGCTGGGATCGCCCAGATGCAGGCCCGGGAGTATATGCCCGTACCAATCGTGCACCGCACCTTAGCCCACCTCAGCCTTCTCATTCACTTCCCCTTTGCAGGCCGAGCGAACGGCAAGGGTCAGGGAGACTATGGTTTGCCCCTCAGCTGGCTCCAAGATGGGGCGCAAGGGGGGAGAGGGTCTGGAAGGTAAGAGGTTGGGGGGCCGCTGAAGAGGGAGATGGCTTGAAGATTAAGATGCCGATGTGTCTTTAAAGGTTCGAAAAATGGAAAGAGCCACGGTCAGGAACTCAGCCGAAGTGGCGCAGCAGGTGAGAGCGCAAGCATCGCAGCACCTGGAGGCAAGGGCAAAAGCAAGAAGGGTAAGGGCAGCAAAGGGAAGGCCCCTTACTGGAGCAAGGCCGATGTTGAGGGAAGCGGAGCTAGCGGTTGACTGACGAACAGGCGTCTGAAGGCCTCTAATTAACAGCAGTCAATGCCAGGATGGGCCCGGCAGATCCGAATGGCAGCCCAAGCACGAAGAATGGCAGCCGAAACACGAGGATTGGCAGCCCAAGGCCGAAGAGTGGCCAAAGGGAGCAGACTGGGTGCCTCAGCTGCAAAAGTTGAATTGGATCATCCTTTCTGTCCCAGTGGTCTTCTGCTCCGGTCGGATCAACTTGCCGTGACATGACAGGGACCTCCGGGTTTGTAGCCAAGCTCCCGCAGGCAAGGACATCCGCACCCCCTGCAGTAGTCTGCGTTTGCCTCATGCAAGCCTGTTGCTGCTGTGACAGCGCCAGGAGGCCGTGAAGTGTTCCACTGAGGCTTGACGGCCGAGTTTTCAGGCGCACGAGGATACCAATGCTGAGTTTGTAATCATAGTCTCGTAGTGATACTTGTTGGCGGCTTTCCGCAACGGTGTGTCCTCATGCGTCCGAGTCGCGTGACTGGCAAGAGCCACCTCTCCGTAGAAGCAACTAGCCACTGAAGACGTCATGCAGACTGCGATGGACTCGGTTCATATCGTCTATGTGACGCCGCTTCAACAGCGGTGCTCGTTCTATGCCGGTCACATTGTGATACTACGGCGTACTCGCAAATCCGCGGTGACTCAGCCCCAGAGACTGAGAGCGAGAAGGAGCCATATGCCAGAGACAGCCTCTCAACACAGGCGACGCCGACCCACAGACACCGACACAGACACGGCTACATTGCGGCTACATGGCAGGGTCATCCTTCGCCCTTGGCCGACTGGGCGCTGAGGATAGCCGATAGCTCCGAGAACCGGCAGCTCTCCAGAAGATGCATTCGCAGTTGTATTAACAAAAAGTGCGCCACCACACTTCCGATGTGAGTGGAAAGGAGAGCTGTCGCAGAGTGACGCAGCCTTCATCTGCAGGGCAGCTGTGAGCAAAATTGCTGACTGAAAAGGGATCGTTGTCTGCTGGTCTCCTGCAAGCCGACTTGCTACCTGCCATGAAGCTTCATCCGGTCGTCCTAAGCTGATGCTGGAGCCAGAGGCTCGAGAGGACTACTCCTGGCAGATGCAAAATCCCAGAAGCCCCGTCGAAGCATTGACATTGTAGAGCGCTCTTTCGCATCGTGTCAAATCCCTTCCTGGGTTGCAAATCCTTTGGCTAGCCTCTTGCCATGCAGTCATGCGGCTATTCGGCATATGGTGGCACCTTCATGTGCCGAGGGTGCATTTAGCAACTTCTTCCGAAAGTTGCACGCTTCGAGGTCTCCACTTCACAAATCACACAGTCGAAGCAGTTTTGCGATCTTTCTCTTGTGAGGAGCGGCTCCAATCTGACGTTTCTGTGAGCCCGTCTCAGGCAAGCCCGCTGTTGTTTGATATCGCCTGCGGCTGGAACCTGGCTACCTCTTGGCATTACTCAAGTGAAACAGCCCGCAGCTTTTGCTGCCTCCGTCCGGCAGGTATAGAGGCAGAGTGCTGTTGCGTGGCATGCTGCTCTGAGGTTTGTGAATCGTGCCAACAGTACGCCCCCGTGGTGCACGAGATCCTCTCCAATTCCTCCAGTTTCCCGTCCGAAATAGTGCCTCGAAGCGGTTCCGGAGTCATGTGCGATGTTAAATGCAGGTCGTACTGCGAGAACACTTCAGCTCTAGAGCCTCGATTGGGCAAGCCCTTCAGCGGCTGTCAGCTCGAGCGAGTAGCGTGCTTTTCTTGAGGTTTGCTACGAAATCCGAGAGGTTGGCATCCCTCAAAAGTGCCATTCATGCATGCTTCTTCGCATTTCGTTGCTCGAAGGCCGCACTCTGCCATCTCTCGACTCTCACTCTAGTTAGTTGGTCTTTCAACTTTTTGTTCTCACGAAGAGCAAGATGGTAGAGTCACGAAGACAATAGGCTCACAGCCCGGTAAAAGAGGGCGGGTGGCTTCCGATTCTTTAACCAGCATGTGCACAACATGCTGCCGTTAGATTGTGCCCTCCAGGTTCTTGGCTTGGAGCATCGAAAGAATTCACGTCAAGCCGTCAAGGTGTAAGATGTCCCGATGCCGGGGTTGAATACCGCTCGGTGTGCCGCCCTTTCCTGTGAAGTTGTGAGACGCTTCGCTTTTTGCTCCAAGGCGTCGACGGGCTCTCCTCTGCAGAGGCTTTGCGGCAGACGCTGACGTGGCGTTTGGAGGCTTGTGGCGGGGTCGAGCTTTCGGGCCACAAGGGTCTTCTTGTGATTGTAGGCTTGGGAAATCCAGCCCAGTTCCTTGTCAGCATGCTGTGTAGCTACTCTAATGTAATGTAGTGTTGAATTCGTCACGAGTATCCATTATGGACGCTACGTTGGTGGCCAAAGGGCAGACCTCCCGGGTAGTGCTGAGCAAGTGCCGGTGATGCCAGGCCATTGAAGTGTGGTGGCGAGTCGGAACTCCAAAAAGACAAAGCTACCCATTGTACTGCTGCATAAGGCGGCTGCAATCACCAACCAGGATGTCGTAGAGAAGTGCCAGCGATTTCTGGCAGCAGATCGCCATATCCTTGTGCGACTTTGGAAGCTCGAACGCGACGTGATCCTTTTGCTCTTCTTGAGGTTGTGCCTTCTGCTGTCCCAGGGTCGTAGACGCACGAACGGCTGCAGTAGAACAGTAGCAGTAGCCCGTAGCACTCGTATTATTAGTCGTTGCCGTGGTCGGAGATACGCGTAGTAATATTCGTAGCCGTAGAAGCAGAAGGAGGTAGGGGTGCGAGGATGATTGATTTGCGTTCCTACGGTAGTCAGGGCATGACGACAGACCTGATCGCACCACAGCTGCCAACTGCCTCAAGAGTTTGCATGGCACTTTGCCAGGAAAGGGAGCCGTGGGAAGAAGCTGGCTTTGCACCAGGTTCTTGAGGAGTTGTGTGTCCAGCGGCTGCGCTGTCCTGTGGAAGACCTTCGAGAGCCAGGTGGCCTTCTCTTGACCTGGTCAACCGCTGTTTCCTTTTCTATTTCTTATTGGTATGATAGCGCAGTCGAAATGTAGTCCGCTTCTTCTTTGGATAGGCAAGGCAGGCCACGACAGTTGACGGCAACGGTTGCTGGATGCTCCGGTGAGGCCGGCCTTGGACAGAACGGAACGGCATGCCTTCGAGCGAGCCAGCGGCAGACCTTGAAGGAGGCAGGTCGAAAAGCACATCAAGGACTCCGTGTCAAAGCTGCTTCAGCCTTTTGGGCTTAGCTGCATAGCTGGGACTCTTTGCCCGTTGAACAAAGCTCTGCCAAAGCATGTTCCCCACATCTCCAGGACTGCCTATGAAGACCTCTTATCAGCTCACCAAGCTGTAGCTGGTTCCTGGGAAGCAAGCGAGGCGAGAGTTTTGAGGGTAGCTGAGCAGAAGCCGGATGGAAAGACTCAGGTGCAGCATCAAAGCGAGGGTGTTTCCTGTTTTGCAGTGCTTCACTTGTAGTAGGGTGAGTATGCCGAATACCTCCGCTCGACAGGCTACATGTCACAGCGCAAGCTGCAAAGCCGATCTCGAGGTTGCGCGTGCTTCGTGCCTACATGGTGTGAGGTTGTTCATTTTGGAAATACTTGTTTGCCCTGGAAGTTGCGGGCATGACTCCGTCGGAACGTGCAATAGATCCCCTTCAGGATGTCACAAGTTCGAAGGTTGGAGACACGGGCTGGGAAGTGCCTGAAACACCGCCAGATCCATTGAATCCTCCATGTCCTGTCCGGAAGGCGGGGTTTGCGGCGTTTTGTGTGAGCTCAGTCGACGGGTGGGCCTGCCAGAGGATTTGTACAAGGACCTCCAGGCCGTGAACGTGGTTGTGGTAGTTTTCTCCGGAAGACGAGACCGCATGCGCATCCTGATGCGCTATCTGCGGCGCGATCTTCGAAAGCATGGTGGTGTGGTTGACAAGATCGTGTTCGCTTTGTGGCAATACACGGCAAAGGTCCGGGGCCGACATTTGCAAGATGTTCTCCACAGTAGTGTGGCTCACACAACCTGCTCACGCTAGGACCTTTCATATATGAAAGAGCTGGTCAGCTCCCCTGACGGAGCTGATGGCATCTCGGCTGAGACCCAAGACAGGTTTGAGATGGTGTGAGGTGCAGAAGATATAACATCGTTGCTGGCTTATCTTTTCAGTCTGGTACTTTTACAGTTGCAGCTCGCCACCACAGGAACTTTCGACATCCAAGACTTCTCCGAGCAGCGCTGGGGTCGGTCTCGCATCGATGCCGACCCGATCTCAAATCGAATGGTCCAGCTTTACAAGAGCATGAATGAGACAGACACGGTGTATGTGCCGCTTGTCCAACTTGGCCCACAAAGGGCCTTCAGCGCAGAATATGGTTATAGCACAGAATAGCACAGCCAAGGGCAGGCGACCAGGCATGTCCTCAGAATGTCTGCCAAGGAAGGTTGACGACGACGTGGTTTACGTTGCGGAACATGCGATTGCAGAATTAGTCAGGGAGAGATTACGAAAACGCTGCCTGCTGGTGTCGGCCAATGCCTGGAACTTAGGCTTTGGATTTCAAGGTCAAAAACGAAAAGCACAATCTTGCATGTGGTTATAAGTATGTGTAAATTTCCCGAAAGCTGGAGCTCAGGTGGTGAACCATGCCATCATGTCGGCCCCTCGCTTGGCATTTCCATGGGTGATTTCTGCAGCAAGGCACATCCAGAATTCAGTTCATTGTGTCGACACATGGTGATGGTTGTGTGAAGATGAAGGGTGCGAACTTGTCGTTGTTGTTGATGACGAGTGTGGTGATCGCGGCGACGTTGATGACGCAGCTGGTGTGGTCGGGTGTGAAGGTTGCAGCTCTGCTGCTGCTGTCCTCCTGAGGCTTTGCACCAAGACAGGGGCGCTCATCGGGGCTTTTGGCCAACGGAGGTGGCTACTACACCTCCTGCCAGATAGAACTTTTCCGCGTGAGTTCCGGGGCCAAAATCAGAAGCATGGCTTGTGCAGAAACAGGCTCACTTCACCCCTACAGACACCTGCTAGGAGCAGCAAAGAAACCCTGTTTTGCGGCTGCCGTGGTCAAAGAAGGAGGCGGAAGCTGTGGATAAAGTCGGCATAACCTTAATAAGATGGTAGAGGAAGTTTTCACTTCGACTACGCTCGAGACCTCGCCTAGATTGTTCTTAGTTGTGAGAGTGCAATAAGATGGGAAGTATGCCCTGATCTGTCAAAGGCTACAAAGGCGGCGAACAGCAAGGGCTTAGCGGCTTAGCAGTGACCCTGAAGTTCTTTGGCTCGCCTGACTTGGGGAGATCTTTGGAATTCAAGATTCTTGCTGGCGGGGCCCTACTGCATTGCCGATTGCACCAGGCTTGTGTTGGCATAATGCCCATAAGGTAGAACGTGTCGAGACGGGCCGTTGGCCGCAGACTCGCCCCCTCAGTCATAACGATGCAGCGGCAGGGAGGGAGTCTGGACTGGTTTGCAAGAAGCTCGAGCTTGGTGGCCATGAGTTGACTGGTCAGTTCTTGTTTCCTGGTCCAGCTGTACTTTGAATTTGCAAAGCCGGACTGGGCGATGGCTGTGTCAATCCGTCCTTGGACCCAGCCTCGCCCCAGCTCTTCAAACAGAGTGTTGGGGTAAATAATACTACTAGAGTATGTGGATTGTAAGGGGATAATACTGCCTGCTACCTGTTCCTACCCCCTGAAATCTGAGTTTCAAAAGTCGAAGTGGCAAAAGCATGGCCTGTTCGCAACGCCAGATAGCGTGATGAATTCCAGCGAGACTTCCGACAGGAAATCAACACGTCTCCGGACTTCCAGATCGAACGCATTCTGGCTTGACCTGTGATGCTTAGCTTGCTGTGGTTCCCATTCGTTCATTGGAGCAAAAGATGTGCCGTTTTGCTTTGGCTTGAGCCTTATGGTCCTTGTGGGCCCCCCTTAGGCTTCCCAGCATCACGTTGCGTGGTGGAGCGTTGGGACTGTGCTGCTCTGGTCCACGAGAGTTGCTTCCCCGCACTGTGATTGCCGTGCTTGTGTGTCAGGGGTCTTGCCTTGGTCAGGTTTCTTGGACCGCTCTGCAGACAACACTCTGCCTCTTGAATGCAGTTCCGAGAACTCACCTTCGCAGGATGAGGAAGAGGCATGTCTCATGCCAGCCTCGCCCTGGAGCCAGGTGCGTATTCGATTTCGGTTGGCACGACTTCAACCGCTTGGGCTACAGAGAACACAGGTGTCCGGCCAGAGCCACTTTTTTCGTCTCGTGTTGCGGATGTCACGAAAGCAAGCTATGTGGAGCTTGCGGAAGTTCTCGTTTACCCATTCACTTCAATGTAGTAGAGAATCGCGTCAAAGAGAGACTGGGCGGGCCCCCCCAAACCTTCAGGTAAAATTGGGTCGTTTGCAAGTATCTTCACGGTGTTTTGCATTGTCTTTCCGACTGCATGGACCTGGCAGCATCCTATCAAGCACCATGGCACTTGCATCTGTTTATCTGCACATGCTTGGGGTACCGACCTAGCAGATTCAATCGCCACGGCAATTGCGCAATGCCACAAGAGCTCTATCACTCCTGTCTGGTTTGCTTGCCCCAGCTTCCGTGGCCCTCTTCTCAAGTGATTTTCAGTTGCAGTGGCTTCTTCATGCTGTGTGAGTACATGGACGTGCATCGCCTCCGTCGCAGGTACATACACAGATCTCCAAGCGTCAACAAGGAGTACTGGACACAGGGGGCAAGGTGGAGCACAAACTTCTTTGCCTTCAGGGCAGAAGACCTGGACGGAGTAAACTGGAGTAACGTGCGACTTGGCAGAAACCAGTGCGAGTTACAAGTCTTTCTTGTGCTTGTGGCTGGTGCTTAGCTGAGCTCGCAGGAGGTGCGGCCAAGCGACCGCAGTAGTCCAGAACAGCCTAGCTCAGAGATTCTTAAGCTGGCGCATCCGTGTGGCCTTGAAGTCGACATGGGCTTCTGAACTGCGAGGCATGGCAAGGGTGACGATGAGGAGGAGTTTACTGGGCCTCACTCGGAAAGAAGAGCGGCTTGGTCACTGCTAGTAGGACGTCCAATTCGAAGCGCAGCTGGAGCCCTTGTAGTGGTTTCGGCAGTCCCTTGTCTCGCATGCCATGTCATTGTAGATACACGCACAGAGCGAAATCGCTGTGTCTTGCGTCGTGGCTGACAGGTGACTGAGTCCGTGAGAGAGAGAGAGCTCCGAGAACGGGTCATTCTTTCCAACACAAATATGGTCCCATGACTCTGTGGTTTCGGAGACTGTTTCTACGCTGTCGTTGTCCTGTTTCAGTACCGAAGGGGGAAAGAAGTACAGCATGATCAGCTTGAATGTTACCACGTCTAGATCTGACCCCGGAGCCAATGCAAAATGTTGTAGAACACATGTTACTCCTTTAGGTGTTTAGTACCGCTGTGCACTTGCTTCATCCTAAAACTGGCTCGGGGGAAAAACACGTCTGTAGAGTTCAACAGCACTAACGGCCATGGCCAAGTCCCAACGACTACCTTTTCCATATACACTCAATGTGCGGTTGTTGCAGCGTGTATGTTTCGAATGGGGGACAGTTCATGACTGTACTCAGCTGTTGTATTCACCCATGTGCAGCTGGCATGAGGGGGAAAGCACAACTTAGTCCGAGGGGTTGTTACGGGGATAATGCCACTTTCTGCCGGGGCCCTAGAGTGTTCGCACCTTTTCTGCAACATGCCAGCAGCTTTCGACAAAGGGGTATCCCTCGTCAATCGGGGGAAACCCTCCTACAGGACCTCGCAGGTCGAAATGACCTCAGAGATCTCAAATGTAGACATGTGGAGATGCCTCCTTTCGACTATCTCTAGGCTTGCACTTTCTGTAGTTTGCACTTTCCACGTTGAGGAGACTCAGAACATGTCTGCATTTTGCATGTGTCCTGGAGAGTGCACAATCACCTTCTTGCGTTATCGTAGACTTTACGGCTTTAGCCTTCAGGTGATTTACACTCGTACTTCACTCCCCCCCAACAACATGTTGGGTGGGCATGATGCCCGGGGGACTTGACCGTCCCCCATGCCCAGGAGAGAGAGAGAGAGCTTCATGATTTTGATTCCTACTATGCATAGCTCTTCACTTTCAGCATGTTTCGTGGGAGAACATACGACCGGCAAATTACACTACCGCATACTTTAAGGCCTTAGCCTTTTGCCAGTCTATGTTCGTTCGTCACTCCCCGTAGCCCAACAAGACGTTGGGTGGGCCAGGTGCCCGGGGACGCTGACCCGTCCCCAAGCCCAGGAGAGAGAGAGAGAGAGCTTCCCCTTGTCCACAGCCCTGGCGAAAGAAAGAGAGAGAGTAAGTTTAGGGGGTCAACAGTGCCGTTACGCCCGCCTCATCATTTTCGGAAGTCTTACCAACGACAAGCACCAGGGCGCGTGCGTGCGCGGGGGGTTCAGGAGACCGTGCTCCTTTGGCTGTGTGGAAGAAGAGAGAGAGAAAGAGAGAGAGTTGCAGCCGGCTGATCTTGTGGGGGATGCAATTAAGGACCGACACTCTTGTGCAGTTGGCGCCGCGTTGGTGGTGCACTTCTCTTACGGGTCCCAGGCTCGGATCTGGTTTGCGAGGGCCAAAGGCGGGAGGGCCCCAGGCAGTTGAGTTTCGCAGCGTGCAGCTTTACACAGAAGCTGGCTCGGATGATCGCGCTTTGATTTGATTTTGTTTTCTTTGCTTCACTCTGCATTGCAGGAGGAGGGTCTGATGGCCTACACGAACTTGTCAGCTACCTAGTTCACTTGCGCCATCGCTGCCATAGCTAGGCAGCCAGGCCTCCTTCAACTTCGACCGCCTTGTTTTCTTATCCTGCACTACAACGTGCTGTGATCGGAGTCAATTCTGCTGACCGAGCCTCAGGCTGAAACGCTACGACAAGTTGTCACGGCGCATTTGGAAGGTTCGCGCCCGAGGCTAAACTGGAATCGCCGACAGCAGGGTGCTTGGTCCAGACAGCTTCGGGCTGCAGTCTGTGATCACTGCCAAGGCTTCCAAACCAGATGCACCAGATGCGTCGCGTTTCAAAGTCGCGAAAAGTGAGCAACCGCGGCTCCAGGGTGTGGGTTGTGTAGGACATGGACAGTCGCCAGCTCCTTGGCCCTTGCACTGCCTTGCACGTGGTTCGCAGCCCGCGCAGCTCTCGGGCCGGGGCAGTTGCTGACCCATTATCTAGTACCTCAATGCTCATATGATCTCACATGCAATGCCTTTTGCGACAAGCTCACTGGCAGACCTTGCCGCAGCTGCGGCCAGGAGTTCGAGGTTGCAGCTGGCCACAGCTTGTTTTCCAATGAAGCCATGGCTGCGCAATGAATACCGGGGACGCTGGCTGGTGCTCGCAGTCTGTGTAACCGTCCCTTGGTTGCACATGGGTGCCATTCGTCGATCTGTCTTGCCAATGCATTGGATTTGCGAGGGATGGGATCCTTTCGCGCTGGCTTTGCATGCGACGCAAAGTTTTTGATGCATGGGTAGGTTTAGGCCGATCGTGGCACGAATCAACAGTCCGACAGTCCGGGACACGTCCACACTTAGGTACTCCTATGGTTCCGAGGCCCGTGCTTTCGCTCGACTGCCAAAAGCATTGCAAGAGACGTGCAGGACGGATTTCCCGATCCCAACGTGACAGCTGGGACACTTACGAGCAGGCAACCGGCGAGTGGCTCCACCCATTCCGAGCCAGAAGAGGGACACATGCTTGCAAGTCGAGCCCTTGAGCCCTGCGTAGTCCGTATGATTCAACTTGGCCAGATGTATGGCTTGGTTGCCTCATGTGGTTGTACACTAGCCAACCTGCCGTGTTGTCAACATGCCAACGGTGTCTATTGGTGTTCGAAAATGTGCACGAACTGTGCATGGCTTCTCATCCATACAGGAAGGCCGCATCACACAGCCAAGGACAGCGCTTGTTCAGTCGGTTGTTCGGGTCCGCGCCTTCGACGCCTTTCGGCCCTGGTCCCGCTCGCATGGCTCGGGCTTCCTTTGGGACCACAGCGGCCACATTGCCTCTTGCCAACTTGAGGGCTTGTTGTATCGAAACATATCCAAGACAGGGAACAGCCGAAACAACTTATGAAGCTTCGGTCCCAGGTTACCAACTTTCACGTTGTCCAACATGCCTCATTTGTCTCCGTGCACTTCGCCGATGGCCTGCAGTGCAGAGCAAAGGTGAAGGCAAGCTTGTTCTTCCGACTCTGCTACTAGTAGCAACAAACGGGAGCAGTCGTGAGCAACCGCTGAAAATCCCGGCTGCCTGATGACCGAACAGCAGGACTCGTGTGTGATTTCAGCACAGAGTCAAGACGAATCGTGGAACTTTTGCAAGAGCGTCAAGTTTCGAATGAGCCCCTGCAGCTGTCGGAAGGCGAGATGTGAACCTTGCGACTTGGCTGTGCTCCAGGTCCTGCTCGACAGCGGCTCGGCATGACGTGTCTTGACGAGTTGTTGTTTTCGCAGAGCTTTTCCATGAACGAAAGCTTGAGCGAGGCTGCTCCGGCTCGGATCTGCAACTTCCACCGCCGTGAGGGCCTCTGACAAACCGCTTAAAGCACTTCTTTGCCAGTTGATGCCTCCTTTGACTTCTGGGCAGGTTGAGGCTGGCACGACACGGCCCGGATCTGGGTGCCAAAGTAGCGGCAGTGGGTCACCCGGAGCACTGGGCCTGGCTGCCCGGCTCGCTCTGATTCTTCGCTGCTGGCTTTGCTGCTAGGCGGATCACACAGCAACGCCCAGGCTTCTGGGCGTGGGCCATGTCACTGGAATTGGTCGTCGCAGCTCCCGTGCTGTGCAGCGCTTCCGGGCCTCTTGGCCTAACCCCCTCACCAAAAACGTGACTGCGGGGAGCCCGAAATCAGGTTTGGGAAGTTGACCTTTTCGTAGACAAGGGAAGCACAGGGAGCTATGCAACTAACTCCATCTATCAGTCTGCCTGCTGTGGGCTGTAGAGTCCGCTTCCCGGCCTGGCCGTCGATTCGCTACCTCTCCCCCGCCCAATCTGCCTTGGACAGCAACGCGAGACGCGAACAATGCATGTTTCTCACGAAGTCACGTGGCTCGAATGCATGCCACGACCGAGATGTGTAGCGGATGTGGTGAGGTAGATGAAGAATCGGACGGAAAACTTGTGCGAAGGTACTGCCGAGGCTTTCTTGAACGAGCTCGAAGCCGTTGTTTTTGGTGAGGGTGAGGGTCGCCGGGCGAGTGAATGTTGGCAACATTTGCATGCGGCGAAGCCTTCGCGCAAGCTTGTGGCAAGGTTATTGCCTCTCGCAGGTGCAACTCTATTCACTTGTGTCCCAGTTTCTGAAGGTGCACGTGCTGGTGCAAATCTTAGCGATGGCAGCGCCATTCGTGGGTCTGGCGACAAAAGGGGGCTCGTTGTCCCGGCTCTCAGATCAAGCTTGCTCATCGAGTCGCGTCAGGAGGCGGCAAATGCTGCAGTCCTCGCGGCTGTGCCTTGGGCTTCTGTCGAAAGCAGGAAGATTGCGAAGAACTGTCTGGAGACCTGGCTGGCCGATTGCGGGAATGAGCCCTCGAACCCAAAGCAGAAAGCTCGAACTGGAGGCGTGGCGACTGCAAGTTTGCATGAGCTGCTGCCCCAAGCTCTCGCGGCAATAAGGGCGCAACTTCCTGTGTTCAACCCAAGCTCGGGCCGGAGCACGAGCCTGTCGGTAAGTCTGTCTGTTGCAATCGCGCGCGGTCTCCATTGGTTGATGCAGCAGAGCGACTACCTGGTTCTCAAAGACCGCCGCATGGATCAGCACTCATCGACACCCATAAAAATCACGCATATCCCGTCATATCCCCCACTACTGTAGAAGGCTCTGTATACGGTGGTGCTTCCGTTTAGCAGTCCTGCCCGGCCGTGCCCTGTCTGCGGAGGCCTCGGCCTGGCCTTGCCTTTGATTCTCCAAGTCCTGGACCAGACTTCGGATCAAGTGGTCCGGCTCATCGCCTGGGATGCCCTGCATTTGATGCTGGATCGTGCCCTGGCAACCGAGGTGCAGAACTTTCGCCCCCCTTTGCAGCATGTCTTGGAGACTTGTTCTCCACTCTTCCTGGATGAAGAGGTCGCATGCCTCGCCGTCGCACCTTTCTGTGCTTCGAGCGTGCTTTTCCTGCTTAAAGCTTTCAGCCTTGATTGCAAGTTAGATCGCAGCAAGAGCTTGGACTCCTTGCTTCACTACGGGAGCCTCCACTGCAAGCCCAACTCGCGTGCATTCGCGCTCTTCTTGGAATTTGGACTCTTGCCGCTCCTGACCCGGGAAGCCTGGCTGGTTGCACCGCACCTGCGCGAAATAGCAGAGCTCCTGCTCCAGAGCTGCGAGGGAGGCAACGCCTTGGAGGTGTTGCTGGCCTGGCACGCCATGCTGCTTCTGTTTGGAGGGGAGCTCCAAGCCCGTGTCAAGAGGCCAGTCGGCCGATACAAAATGCTCATTTTCCCGTTGTACAGCCGTCACGCCAGTCCTGCAGGTATTTTCAGGACATCCTTCTGCGCATGGCCTTTACCTACCTGACCTTCTTTGCATCCGATCCGCCTGAGGGTCTTCAGCAAGAGCCTACGACAGGACCGGCAGTTGATCAAAAGTGCAAGCTTCTATTTCAAGGCTCCTGCTAGCAGTTGCAGTTCATGCATGTCTATTCCAAGAATTCATGCACGGAAGCTCGGGACAGAAGTAATGGCAGACGATACTTGTACCGCTTGGTGTTATGTGACATAGATAATGGCAGGAGGCTAGAGGATAGCTCAGAATTTGATGTTTCCTCCAGAGGCTGGATCGTCCAACTTGGCTCGGCCTTGGATTATGGTGGCTTCTTGTGCCGGTGACAGTTCTGGGTGTTGTCTCGCCACGGCCAGGCGAATCGTTGCCGTATACTTTAGGATCACATCCTGCGATTTGGGGCAGTTTATGCGTCATATCTCCAAGTAGGGCTCTCAGCTGGGACCTCTAACTCCGTGTTGCACACCGACCATGATCACATCTTTCGGCAGAATCCGATGTGAGGGTATTGAAGTCCGAGCCTCTACTGTTTCTACTTGTAGGGGTCTTCGCTGTGAGCATCATGAACGTACCTCTGGGAAGTTCTACGCAGGATCTGGGCAGTTCCTGTCGCCTGTGACGGCTGCGATGACAGCAGCGGAGTGGACGGAGGCATATGGCCAATGTGCAGGGCACGCTGCTTCTTGCTGCATCGCATGTTTCCGCAGTAGAGGGCGGCAGCGGCAAATTCGAAGCAAGATCTGGGAGTTAGGAAAAAATTCAATGAACTTACTCGACACTTCGAAGCGTCAGGCGTCTTGCAGGAAGGACGAGTTGGATGCTGTACTTCGCGATGTTGCACGAGTGTTAGCAGAGGCGAGCTCTCCAGTCATCTTGCCAATTGTTGAGACTTGGGTTGCCTGGGGTATGGGAGCCTTGCATCCTGCAGGCCGATGAGCCAGGAGGCGATCTTCTGACGAGGCCAAGCAGCCCATCCTTCAGATGTCACTACAAATATTTGCGTGGGACGGCAGTGGGACGTTCGTTCAACTTCGCTGGGCTTGACATGGTAGCAGCCCTCAAGAAACACACACCAGCAAATGCAACTTCATGAGTCGGACGGAAGACCGACGCAGATAGACCTGCCCGCGAGCACTTTCCACTGGGGGCTTTGCTGAAAGGTGACGTTGATTTGCTGGCACCTGGTACTCGGCAGAAACAGGCACATGTTTGAAAGACTGCTCGAGTTCGCCTGGCAACACTGGTCGAGAACAGTTTTTACAAAGAGCTTGCACAAAACAAGTGTGTGCCCCCCCCCCCCTCCCCCTCTAAAAAAAAGCGAGGGGACAGCATGTGCGCAGATATGGACAACAGCAAGAGAATGCCACAAGAAAGGAGCTTGACGGAGCTGACAGCATCGGCGTCACTGCCTGTGCCATCGGGTGGGGCTGAAGGTCTGGCTCATCGACTCAAGGACGACCCGCCACCTTAATTACGCCTTAAGTTAAGCCCGATTTCAGTGGCAGTCGGAAGGACTTCGTCCTCTTTGTCATGGATGCTGTGGAGTTAAGTGAGCAGGAGATGCGGGAGAGGCGAGCAGAGGCGAAAACGGGAGCTGCGCCGCACTTGCTTGACATTGGCCTCTAGGTCCATGGCATCCTTATCACTTCGTGCTGGACTGCTTTGGAACTGGAGGTTGAGGCCAAGTGCAGTGACATGGAGAGATGCTGAGGCGCTCCAGGACTTCCAGGAGCAGTGCTCAGTCGATGGCGTCGTGTTTGCCTCGGTCGCAGCTGGTCATGGCAGCAGCGGTGGCCCGCTGCTGGACTCTCATGGAGCCACCCTGCCTGCAACCTGTGTAACTTTGGGCACCTGTACGTAGGTTACATATCTGCCACCAGCCTTGTCTTTTGATCTGATGCTTGACGTGGCCGTCAGGGATTGTCATACCAGAGTTCGAAGCGGCAGGGCAGGCTAGTTTGCAATGATACCCCGCCAATGAAGCCAAAGCCTACGAGTGTAGTCGCAGTGAGCTGCCGCCGAGCACATTAAGGATGTCACAGGTGTGATTACCTGGCAATTTTCGGGCTCACAGCCCGTGGTGATTGCAGCCATCAGCACGTCTGTTGTACGACAGGCGGCATGGCGGCATCGAACGTGTAGTTCCTTGGATTCTCTTTGCATCCAGCCTTGTTTTGCATCCTGGCAAGGTGGTACCGCAGCTCATCTCTCAGGGCAGCTGCAGCCTCGCTCACGCAGGTGCACATGGACCTGACGGAGACAGAGACGAAGAGGGGGGATGCGGGATGCTTTCCACGGTCCAGTTGTCGATCCCGGCTTGGGTAGGTATTTTGTTTGAGGTTGCCCCTGTCATTGCGGGTTGGAACATGTATTAACCTGGGTCCTTGCTCACTGTCTTTCCCTCTCTCTCAATCTCAGTCGTGTCATGTTCTCTCCTTTGTCGCGAGTGTTTTCGACCGGTGCGCCTATGTCGAACCTGTAGAATTTGGCAGCTGCGGCTGAAAAAGGCTGTCTGAGGGTTTTGTGGGAGGCAGGGGAAGCCAGGCATGGGTTGCAGTCATCAGCGCTTGGGTGCAATGGCCAATGGCTGAGCCGGAGAGGCATCGAAGGCCGTATGGGTCCAGCGCGACTCACGGCCCCCAGCTGGAGAAGTAATGCCTATCTGGGGGTCAAGGCAGACGGAGTCAGGCGCATTGCCCGGCCATGATGCAGATGGTGTTGAGAAGGGCAAGCTTGAGATTTGTGTCATATGTCTATGTGTCAGTACAGGAACTTGAAGCCCAGCATATCCTCTCCAGGCTTTGGGGCTTGCCCTCCCGCGAAGCGCGAGATGCCGGCCTTCGGTGGTCGCTTGTACTCTCAGGTTTTTTGTGCATGTTCAGTGCATGGTTGTATCAGTGGCAGGACACAGTTAGATATGTCGGTGTGGACTACTCTCAGACGGAAATGTGCGGTTACGGGTGGCCTGAGGTTGGATGAGATCGTAGCTGTTGGCAGAACAGACGAGCCGGTGCATTCCGTTGCTGATGTTCTTCATGCCATACAGGCCTCGAGCTTATGGAGGGCGACAGATGACCAAAGCTCTCAGTCAGCTTTAATCAGATCTGCAAGACTTTGGCCAGGCGCAGCCTGGCTCACCCATGCCAGTCCGTTTAAGACGCTTTGGCAGCGAACACACGGCAGAGCTTGCGCGCCTCTGAGCTTTCTCCTCCCACACGAAAGGTAAATGAGAGGCTATCTACTGTCATATTTTCTCAGGTTCGCGATGTGCCACGAAAAAGATCGCCACTGCTCATCCGTCGGATGGCGAGTGTCGGTGCGCGTGGCTTGATCGTGCTGAGGCCCTTTGCTTTGCAGTTCTGCGGTCGACGTAGCAGCTGTAGCGGTTACGCAGACAAGGACACAGCGGCATGTTAGAGGCCAAAGGCGAGAGTGAAGAGACAGGCTTCATCACGCAATAAGGCTAGCCTATTCTTTCTTACCCTCAACAGGAGAGACCTGCCCGGATAAATTCATCCTCAAGTCTCAATCAACGAGAAGGCTGAAATCCGTAAATCGTCGGAAGTCCAAGCTATAGGCCAAAGTCTGCCAGAAATGTCAGACGAACACTGGTTTTCAAATTTCAACGTGTCACAGTGTCTGATGGCGTGTGATCAGCGTGTGCTCGCGAGTCGAAAATCGGAAACGTACCAAATCCTACTCGACCTCTTGGTACCACAAGCTGCGTGAAGGGTTGATGATGTGCTGCTGATGTTCCACGCGAAGCGGCTTTCTTGGCATGCCATGCAGTTAACTGCTTTCTGTTGATGTCAGGGTGCTGCGCAATTATCGACGTCTACTATTGGCATTGCAGAAAGCTGCTGGGCGAACTTGAAGGAGCTGTGAGGACAAGACTCGACAAAGCCGGCAGTCGGCAGTATTAAGGATGCTGGCAGCTTCCAGGCTTCGCTGCAGACCTTCCGCGAGTGACCAGGCACAAGAAGGCGTCACAGACGTATAAGTCGACCTGCACGCACATGCGTTGAACCTAGGCCAGGGGGCTTCAACGAGAGTGCGGTGCCCGAGGCAGCCTCACAGCTGATTTTCGCTCTGGTACAATGGGCGTTGGCCTCCGCTGCCTGGCGGAAGTCGGGCTCGGGACGTCGGGATGCGTTTCAGCCGTTTCAGCTTAGATCGGTGAAGAATGGTCTGGCTCGGGCGCGGGCAGCGTGGAAATTTTTTACCGCCATCCATCCAGTGGGTGTATATGTAAACCGGTTGGCCACCGTAGCCTGAGAAAGCACGGAATCAAAACTTCTTAGCAGAAGAATGGGCTCGAACCGGAGATTCGCTCTAAGTGGCTACAGGCAGTGGGCTTGCGCAGGGCAGCATCACTGGTTTTCAGACTTTGACTCCTTTCTGTACAGACAGCACGATCCTCCAACCCTTTGACATAGTGTGTATGCTCAGGACCCTCTTCGCAATGTGTGCCTGCCAGCTCGCATAAATTCCAAGTGCGCCGTCACTGGAGATATGAAGAAGAAGATTTGGAAGCCAACTTCATCTTTCCGGATCTGCCAGGCAAAATGCAACAGTGAAGCTGTGGAGACCCCGTCTTGCTGCGTGCACTCAGCAAAGACCGGACAGTGCCAAATGATCTTCGGCGGCAATTCCACCCTACCTGCCGAGCCGCAGGAGCCGTGCAGACAGCATAAACACATATGCACGCACACTTTGAATATCCTTTCGCTGTTCGGGGGATCAGCAGGATCGAAGCCGAGCTGCGCTGTGCCGCCCTTTTCCGGTGGCACGGGTGGCTGCGGAACTCGGGAAGCTCGTCAATTTTGTATCCCGCGTCGTGTTGGATGAGTGAAGGCTGTGCTGGACGACCTTCGTGCTTGTGATCGTAGTCTTGCACGACTTCGGAAAGAGATCGGCATCAACCAGCTTGCGCTGTAACCTACAGTCCCTGGACATGATGGCACAGGCTGCTGAATGGTTTCGGGGAATGGCGAGGTGGATCGAGACATGCAGACAAGTGGTCATGAGCTGCAAGGGGTCTGAGTTCGGGGCGCCCTGCCTTCAACTGCAACTTGCAATCCAGTTGACTCTCACTGACCGGCTGCTGCGACTTGCTGCAGGGCTGCAAGCCGACTGCATGACTCGCCTGGACACGTGCTGTCATATGCTGATAAACGCTTTGCATTTTTGCTGCTTGTGGTGCAACCCGCTAGTGGTTTACCAGGACACCGCTTGAAGCATCTTGCAACCAATGCATGGCGATAGCACTGTCGGCCCCAGACAAGCTTATTCACACTGCAGATATTATTGACACCTGTACAGTAAGTCCAGCGAACCCGACTTACCGTTTCCCTTTCCGTGCTTCCCTTGTGCCGCAAGCTGCGAGAACCGGCGCAGCCGCTTGCAGCAGCTGGTGCTATGGGAGTCTTGGCGTACCAAACGCATATGCTGCAGTCGAGTCAGGAAGTGGAAGACTTCCGGTGCAGACGTCAGGGTCTTGTTAAGGGATAAGGTGTTTCTGCGGTTTAGGAATGTTTGCGCTTCCAGTTCCGGCTCCTTTCAGACCTCAGGAAACACAGCACAGTGCCGGTGCCACGAACAAGACGAGGAGCACGATGTTGATGGTGACATCCTGGGGGAGGCCACTGCGCTTCCGCTGCACTATGAAGACACAACATAAAGAAACAGCTCCGAAATCTTGGGCGACGAGCGCAACGGTTGCCCCTGCTCCTCCTTCCGCTCCTCATCCATGTTGCTACGACCACGCCGGTGGCAACCGATGCATGAGAGTGGGCGCATGAATCTCAGCAAAGTAGCTTTCTCCCTCCCTCTCTCGTTCTCGCTCTCTGTGCCTTTAGATATGCAACTTGATACGCACACATCCTGAACAGTTCCTCTTGATTTATCAGATTTTCGTTCTGCACGCGAAGCACATCTGATGTAAGTATGTTTTACTTGCCTTTGCACATACATACACAGACAGAGACAGACAGAGACAGACACACACTTCGGACACACACGAACACGCACAGAGAGCGAGATAGACAGAAATAAAAACTATATGTGGGGAGGCAGGTCCTCACCACAGCCCTGGCGAAAGAGAGAGAGAGGCAGAGAGTAGCCATTTTGGCTCAAGTGTCCGCACCTTTGTCTTGGGGGTCTGTTACTCGGTGGAGTGTGCACGCTGTGTTCATTGTCTCCCGCACCTGTCGGGGGCGCACTAGCGCGCGGCGTAGGGGGATTTCCCCTTGCGCCACAGCCCTGGCGAAAGAAAAAGAGAGATGCACAGCACACCCGGGGCCTAAGTGGCCGGGGGGCCCTACCAGCTCCCTTGACCCGGTGGAAGAAGATGCATGTCATGTCATGCTTACTCGCTTGCTTGTGTCGCTGCAGTGTCTGTGAGAGTGCATCCGGAGCAACTTCTAGTTGCACAAGCAGAAATACACTGCAAGATATGGGCACAGAACAGGCAATAGCCTCAGCTTGAGATGAGGCCGGGGGTTTTCTAGGTTAGTTCCATTCAGGGGGGATGCGAGTGTTGCGAATCCTCGGCTTCATCATGTCTCCGTCGCATCAGACCGGCAAGACCAGTGCGCGTGCACACGCAAGGGGGGCATTGTGCCTTCCTTTGGCTGTGCAGAAGAAGAAGATGTATGTATATATATATATATACACATGTATTTATGTATGTGCATATATGTACATGTATCCCTGTGTGTATATATGTATATACACACAGGGATACATACGCGCTTATGCTCTCTGTATGCATGCTTGCATACACTCTTTTTGTTGTGTGTGTGTGCCGGTATACAGAATTGAACCACCGACGGTCTCTTGACAGGGTGATGACAGTCTGCCCTGGGCGGGAAAGCGTGAAACGGAATGGGGCTGATCGCCAATCATCGCATGTCGTTTTCCGTTTTCATATGTATCTGAACCCAGGTTTATCTCAACGCTCCTCAGCTGCAAAAAAGCTAAGCTGCAGTGATGCACTATCTCCTTGGCGGAATGGTTTTCCTCACAATCCTATGTGTTTGTACGCCAGATCTATGACCTGAACGATGAGTGGCTGCAGTCCAACCAGATCTCGGCGGACATTCTCAACATTGGAGGTACTCGCATTTCTGGAGTTCGCGGTGCATTTCTGTGACATTTCACGAGGCTTGACGAAGTATATGTAGGAGGACGCAGGTGTGGTCGCCTACTAGCAGTTCGATGGCAACGGCAGCTGTTGAAATAAACGCACGCGGATTTGCTACAGGCTAGAAACCGCAGAAAATCTGATGATTTGCTATTATGGCGACAGCTGTAGCCTGCAGCTCTGTCGTCTTGATGGATTCCTGTCGTTCAGGCGCCTTTCATGCCGGAGTGGAAGTCCACGGGAAGGACGATTGCCCGACACATGCCGACACCACGCCCGTTTGTGTGGACAGAATCGTTCCTGAATCGGTGATCGGGAGGAGTGGTCGTTTGGTCAGGATGGAATCGACTGCCAGGCAGGGAGTGTCTATGTGTCAGAACCTCTCCCTTGTCATGATGCATTTAATGCATTGTATGTTGGCAGGAGCCTCGCACTCATGCCGCTTGCTTGCAGTTAAGTCGTGACATCAGACGGTGCTTGTCCTTACCATGCTCTGTCCTAGATTTGTAGCACAAGATGCTTGGAAGGGCACAGCTATTTCTTATTCCATGGCAGCATTTGCAGAACCGTCTGCTTCTGGGAACAGTTCGCAGGACGTACATGTCTACCGCATGTCCATCGCCATGGGCCGGACAAGCCAGGCCGAAGCAGAGGCCGTGGCTCATGGGTCTGAGATCTTCTCTGCTAGGCTACTGCGCCAAAAGAGCTGCTGCTGTTGGCATGCATGGGGCATATCACACTGCATGCTCGCACGTGCTCACCAATTCAAAAACAAACCCAGCCTCTGACGAAGCCTTCGTCCCCTACAAGCTAGAACGACATGCCTTCTCGAATTCCTTGAGTCGCCCAATCACGGCAGCATTCCCGTTGGCTGCTTGCCTTCCGGCACAGGTCGTTCGCTTCATGGATTTGGCAATGGGAAGCCAATGGCATGGATGCGACTACGACATGCTTGAGCGCAACTGCTGTAGCTGCATGGCTGCATTTTGCAACCTCATGTGGGACAGCTCAGTACAGCACCGGACTTTCATGTGTAGCAGCTGCTGGGGACGAAAGACAGCTGAGGTTTTGCAGAGGTGGTGTGCATGCACCTGGTTGGTAGAAATCTCCCAGGCTGGGTGACGCGCTTCCCTCGCGGCTCGGCGCAAATTGCATGCCTAGGCCAAGGCTCGGTGGCACCTGCAAGTTTGAGTCCTGCACGTCGCTGCACGGCTCGAAGGTTTGGCCTGTACTGCTTCGATGCTTGGCTGCAGTACGGGGCGTAGGTGCAGGTGTCAGCCATGAATCCGATCGCGCAGCAGGCAGGGAGTAAACCACCTCATCAACGTAGCCGAGCAGTTGGCAGCCGAGCAAGCCCACAAACTGCAGCTTGGTTTGGATTTGGTACCCTTGCAAAAGCCAAGCGCCCATGTATATCAGATGTCGGACAAATATCGGGAAGAGCACGCCTTGCTTCGGTCCACAGGCCCAACAGGCCTAGACCTAGGGTCTTTTCTGGTGACGGCAGCTGTGACACTACCGAAGCTGGGCAACCTCGCAGTTGCAGACGCCATTTGCTTTCTTATGAGTTCTTGTGGTCCAGGTCATGCAGTAGGTTCAAGATGTTCATTCGTGTCTTTGTTCACTGCCTTCCTGGCCAGCTGCAGTGGATGTCCAATCCCAAAATTGTTCCCGAGGCCATGCATCCCCGTAAGAAGTACTGACGCACTCCCCAATGCCGAGGAGCTCCGGGATGGGCTTTCATCAACATCTGAACTACGTTCTCTGATGTTCCCTGTACCTGCCATGTGCAGGAGCACCACCCTTCGGACCAATTCTCGGAAGAAGAGGCTCCTGGCCTCAGGAGTTTTTTCGCAGGTCTCCAGCGGTTTAAGCAACAAGCGTGCGCTGGAAGAGGCCACTTTTGCCAACCGCTACTGTAAAATCCAGACATTGGAGCTGAATACCTAGGTGGAGTTCAACGAAGACAGTCTTCCAAAAGTCGTCGTATCACAGCCGCCCCTCGACAGCATGAAGCTGCTTTAAGGGACACCAGTTCATTGCCACTGCACAGGAGCAAACTTGTGCGACCGCTTGGTCCAAGGCCAATATGCCACGTCCACAGCGTGAGCCATGGCATCCAAATTTTTAGTCTTTTCTTGAAAGACCCTGGCACCCAACCAGCCCACCACTTATTAGAGAAGTCGAGGATCTCGACCTACCCACTATTTGAGTACACGGTGACCAACCAATAGATTCGAGAGGTGTGAGGTCTGAAGAAGTTCCTGGCCGGTTTGTGAGCATTCTGATGTTATGGTTAACTGCTCAGGATTTCTCGTGCTACCACCACCATGGTGTCCGAAGCTTCTGAGCTTGCGCTTCACACAGGCTTGCATGGGCGGAGGATGCAAGCTTCTGCTCCCAAGTTAGGACCGTCGCAAGTAGTGCTGGGGTTGGTGACAGCGATTTCCCCTTCGTGCACAGGCTGCGCGCTTTCTCTCACGCGAGCTGACTGTGCTCAACTCGTGCCAACAGGGATTGTGGCTTGATGACAAAGGCGGGAGAGTCTCGAGTTTACGTTCTCTTGTTCAGTGGCCGGCTCCTCGTCTCCTGTTGGCAGGTGGCTGTCTTCGGCGGACGCGTGGCCAGCGCGCTCCTGACTGGCTGGAATTCGAAATTCGCAGGAATTTGTGCATGCAGATTGCAAGGGGCTGCAGGATCTTGCTGTGCATCAGTGCATGTAGCGGCATTCGAGCTGGCAGACATTCGCCAGCCGAGACTCGTCTTTTCAGTTCTTCGTCCGGCGAAGTATGTGGACAAACAATGCCAAGCAATGTTCAAAGTTGCGAGGATGAGTCATGCCGGCAGAGTTGCACGATCGACACTAGCAGTGTTTTCCGAAGTGCTTGGATTCTGTCGCGCTGCAGAAGTACCTTGTCTAGCCATCGCATCAGGGCAAATTTAGTTGGCCTTGATGGATCTTTGCCACAGCCAGGATGCACTCCTACATTGAAAGTTTTTTCCGCACCTTCTGCATGTGTGCGTGCAATGTGTGGTGTTTTTCGGCACCACGGAAGTGTTTTGTCGGAACGTGGCTTCGCTTGCGAAATGCGCTGCTCTGCGCAGCATTACATCGCCGGGTGCACTCGAAATCACACGACCGGCAGAGGACAGCCATTTAGCATGCTCCGGAAGAAGCTGGCAAGAGATGTGCAATCGCAAGGGGATGCCACTGTTACAGTTGCATATCTGGGCAACGTAGCCTTTCCCTGGGCTTGTCACCAAAACAGACGAGATAAGCAAAGACATGTCAGTCAACTAGCGCCTGCTGCTAGGCGACATGCTTGAGTAGTTTCGTATGTTGTCCCACTTGGTGATGTTCCCAGTGGTTATGGGGTTGTGGAGAACGGCAACTCACTCGTGGCTTCCGAGGCCCTCCAAGAGGCACTCAGATGCCGGACACGACAGGTCATGAAGTCATGGCATTTGATCTGCAGTGCTCATGTCAATGTCCAAATCATTGCAATCTTCCAGCGAAGATGCGGTTTTAGGTTCAGGGCCTTGTAGGGCTTTCTGTGTATAGGATTGTCATGAACTTGTGGGTCTGATGTTGGTGAGTAGTTTGCCTTGGCATTTCCACAGCTTTGGCGCTTGCGCCTTTGGAGTTTGCCCATGCATTTTTGCTGTGAGTGTTGACGTAAAGGTCGATGCTCGGACCAACAGGAAGCACCTTTGCAAACTACCGAATTATAGCATGTTATAATGATAGTGACATATTGTCGCAGCGTGTAAGGCGCACGTCATATGTCATCTGAACTGTATTTAGATGCTGAAGCCATCCCCAGGCTGCCTAAGCAAAGAGTGCTGCAGCATGACATCCAGCTTGAACTGCGAATGCAGCGAAGCTGGTGCCGAGAGGCTCTTTTCGGATTCTGAAGTAGCTTGTGCCAGTATGCAGATGCCACAAAGATCACGGCCCTGTAAGGGCCCTGCCCCATGCTGCTCCCTAGTTTGCTGGCTAAGGAAGCAGAGTCTTCAAATTCCCGGTTATAGAGGCTTGAAGCCATGGGGCCGGCATCTCGTACCCGAGACCCGGCATGTCCTGCATCAACGTGTGCTTGACTGGCACATCCTTGTCAACACAACGAGGCAAGACGAGACAAGGCAAGTGCTCATGAGAAGAGTGACTTCATCGAGGCTTGCGGCGAGCTCATGCATGGTCCTGCCGGCTAATAGTCGGCCCCAGTTAAACAGAACAACGACCGTGGACTGCGAAGCAGCCAGGAATTTTAAATGCTGTGCATATCGTGCATTCAGCAGACAGGTGCACACAACAAACTTGCCCGAAGTTTGTGACATGAGAGGGTTGGCGTCTAAGAGGTGTCCAACGCACCAGATCATAGCAGCGTCATGAGCAGCAATGTGACGGTTTTCAACTCGGTTCAAACGAAGGGCCAGCTTTCGAGCTAGGCCTGTCTGATAGTTCTGCGCCTTCTTGCAGAATTGCAAGATGCGGCCTTCCCGCGCAACAGCCCCGGCTGTGGTTCTCGGGGCCTGTGCCCTCCTGGTGCTGCCAGCGAGCCTCAGCTTCAGC
>CAJNDV010008225.1:8944-25664 GCA_905221635.1 Symbiodinium sp. CCMP2456
TAATTATTGAGGCCCCTATATTAGTCATAGGCTGATGCATATATCTCTTCTGCAAAGACTGTCAAGCGTCTGGGTGTTCATGTCAGCAAGCCTGAAGAGAGCACCATCTCTGGCGAGGAGCTGCTTTCTCACATCTGCATGCGCCTGGAGGTGCACGGCTTGAAAAAGCCCCTACTTAAGCTGCAAAGCTGCGGCACATCGGAAGGTATAGGTGTAGTGTAGCTTGCAGCATGGAGCTGCGGCTGCATTGTTCTCGAGCCTCGAAAGACGATGGAAGCTCGCAAGATCATTTCTGATGTTCGGGGCGGGTTCGTCTCAGTTTCGGCTGATGTATAAGTGCTCTTGAACTCTTGAGTGTCGAGCTCTTCAAGCCTGGATTCCTGTTCCTATTGCTTCTGTTGGTCGCGCCAGCTGCGAAGGGCTGAACCCCGGCTGCGACTTTCTGAAGCTCCATTCTTTTGACACCGAACCTATATGAGCTCGCAGTTCCCAAGGTCTCGAGCCCAGCAAGTCGAAGCAGATGCTTCGAAAATCCTGACTTCACTATATTGTATTATACTAGTATAGTATATAACATATATAATATAGCTATAATAATATAATAATATATATATATATATATCATAATCTAATGTTATACTATATTATCTGCTACGGCTGCAGACGGTCGCCAGGCCCAGCCAGCGGCGGCAAGCCCGGCAGCCGTCTCTGCGGCAGCGTGGGCTGCAGCAAGGCTCCGTTTTTTGCTCAGTCAGGAGCTTGCTGGGGATTTCTGGGCTGTGAGGTACACTGTCTTGCTTATTTATGTGCTGGGCTGTGGGATGTTTCTTGGCGTGATTGAAACGGGCTGTAGGATTGCAGGACAAGCAGGAACACTGTTGAGGGTATATTTGTATCGGATTCAGTCAGTTCGCTTGCTTTGCTGACGAGGTCCAACCTTTGTCCTTCGCCCGAAGACCAGCACTCGACACAACAGCAACGCAGCAAGACTACAGCCACAACAACACCAGCACCTGCACCAGCACCAGCACTAGCACCACCTTCACCAACACCAACAGCAGGAGCAACAACAACAACAGCAACAGCAGCAACAACAGCAACAGCAGCAACAACAACAACAGCAGCAGCAACAACAACAACAGCAACCCCGCTGCCACCGCCGTGGCAGCAGCGGCAATAACAGCAACACCAGCAGCAACAAACAAAATGAGGAAATCCTAAATCGTACTACAGCAAAGTCGGGCAACACGCCAACGACGAAGCTGTCGTGCAGCAGGCCACTCAGCTTTGCAGTCAGCACAGAGCGGTGTGTCTGTTGTGCAGCAAGCGAACCATGCTGTCTCTCCTTTATCCTCTCGTTTCTGCACAACATGACATTGCAGGACACATCTGCAGCCTCGGTGCAACCTGCACGGCAAGTGGTGAAGAGGAAGAGTTCGAAGGAAATACAACAGCAGCACGACAGAGGACCGAAAAGCACTCCGAGAGAAAGAGAGCGGCATCTCATCAAACAGAAACATGAGTAATTGCAGCCTGCATCTTGAGTTGCAGACTCGTTTCAGCCCCCTCCTCAAATTTCGACTTATGTTGTTTTTCGGACGCAGGCTCCAGCACACACTTCCCATCCTCTCCACCGAGTACACCTTGGCCCGCATGCACCCGCAGGACGGCACCGAGATAAATATTGTCATGCATACATGAAGCATATATATATATATGTATATGTATATACACGTATATGGATAGATATACATCTGTGTATGGTATGGTGTGTATCTATGTGTATATATATATATATATGCATGAAGTTATATGGATATAGAACATCTATAGATGTATGTGTGTATGTTTTGTATATATGCATGTCTGTCTGTCTGTCTGTCTGTCTGTCTGTCTGTCTGCCTGTCTGTCTGTCTGTCTGTCTGTCTGTCTGTCTGTCCGTCGGTCTGTCTGTCTGTCTGTCTGTCTGTCTGTCTGTCTGTCTGTCTGTCTCTATTTATGTATGCATACACGCACATACAGTACAGTGGCTAACATAGCTTGTAACAGTATCATCGATCAACGGCATGTGTCCAGATCAACATGAGAAGCAAGGGTTGCTGCCGAGTCGCAACGTGGCTGTACAACGAACGGAATAGAAGTGCAGATCCACTCAGAAAGACCCCAGTGGCAGTCCGGGGTTGTTTTTTTTACTAGGCGCTGGAGGGTCGCGGCATTTTGCAGTTTGAGAATATCTCCTCAAGGGTCTCTGGCTTGGGGACGGAGTTAGGAGGCCTCGAATTCATGTTTCTGCGATGGCAACAGTGATCAGTGCGGCGCATCGACAGCCTGCCATCTCTTGGGGGGGTCTACGTTGCAACTCGGTTCCCAAGCATCGACAGCCCACGATGCAGGATGTCTCAAACACACTGTGGGCCGCAGCTGTTCTGCGGTGCGTGCGACTGTTTGCATGTTCACCTTCCACTGGGAAACGTGACCTGGCTGGAGAAATCATTCACTTCCGGAACCCGTGTTTTGTTCTTGCTGTCGTTGTTTTTTTTGCTGTCTGTGCGCAAACTCAGGAAGCCAGTGAGTGAGTGAATCCCTGTCGCGACAGCCACAAAAACGCGCCCCCTCAACGACATAAAAAAAAATAAAACACGTCCTGGAGACGACAGCAAACCAAAAAAAAACGCGTCCCCACAACGACAGCAGCAACAACACTCGCCTCGGGGGCGCGTTTGTTGTTGCTGTCGCTGCGGGGACGTGTTGTTGTTTTCGTCCAGGGAGCGTATTTGTTTTTGCTGTCGTTGCGGGGGCGCGTTTTGTTTTTGCTGTCGTCCCCGGAGCGCGACCCCGCAACGACAGCAAAAACACAACGACAGCCAAAACCAAAACCACTCTTACCCATTCACTGCCTGACAGCCTTTCGAACCTTGGTACGAGAGTCTTCATGCATGCCATGTGTGCAACTGAGGCATGCAGTGGTGCAGCCGGAGTATCGCCACTACTCTGTGGGCGTATGCCACGCTGCAGCATACTAAATCTCCCAGAAGTCGAGTCACCCCCAGAGTAAACTGATGCTGCACAGTCCTGACTTCGTAAAACGCTTTGCCAATTCATGCACGCACGTCGTGAAGAGTAGCGAGACATCTGCAGAAGTCTTGGATTCTGCGAATGCTGCTTCTCGAAACCACGGTGCATATCCCCGTGCTGCCACACAGTTTTGTTGACAAGGCACTTGTTGCAACCAACGTGGGGCTCCACCCAATCGTGCAGGCTTGAGATTCGCAGGTCACAGACATGTGCGGCCATTGAAGTAACATTGTCGTATTGTGAACGAATTGCTCACCTGCTGCACGAGGCGACGGTGCGAATTTGCCCGCCTAGGGTCACACATGGCGCGTTGCTGGCTTGCAACTGAGACCTTGGCTGTCGGCTTCGGCTACACATGCTCGATTCATGTTGTGCGCATGGACGGTGACACTTATGGAAGTCTTTTTCGGCCTTGCTTTGAGCCTCAACCAAGATAAAGCATGATAAAGCATAGAAGGAAGGTGGATCGTGCTCGCTTCTCTCTGTCTCCAAGTCATCGACCTTGCTGAGACAACTAGAAAAGTGGGAAAAGCTCTGAGTGACCAGACGAGGCTCAGCGACACCTTCGATGCGAAGGCCACCACTGCTGGACCCCAGGACTTGATTGGAAATACAACCTTTGCCGCAGTGTGTGCTGAAGATACGCATTACCTCCATCGCATGGATGGAGAAGCAAGAAGCATTGGATCTCGACGACGGCCCGACTTTCGACAACCCTGGTTCTTTTCACGAGCAACGCTTATGGTGATACATCACCAGTATCGCGCCGCAATTCGGGGTGTAGGCTGGAGGGTGGCAAGCCTCACTACTGTATCCACCAGATCACTGACATCCAGCCTTGTCCCACCGTGCATGACACGAAGCCCTCGCACCCCGGAGCAGCACATCTCGGAGATGTGCTGTCAGCCTCTGCACCGATAGGAGTCGCGGTCGAAAGTAGCCATGTGACGTGATCTTGAGCCCCCAAGCAGGACTTAGCCCAGTTTCTCTGGGCCTCGGCTACCCTTCGTCTGCCGCTTCCAGCGCTGGGCCAAGCGCATTTCGGAGCCCTAAGTGGCCAGGCAGGGCCAGGCCATTGAAAGGCTAATTCAGGGGCCTTGAGACCAGTAGGCTAGAATAGGGTTTTTGAGTTTGATCCAATTGTATATGGCCTATGAGAGGTACTAGTTTTGACAGAAGAAGCCTCGCACTACAGGCCCGAGTCTCGTAGGTCCTCATTCTTGTGTACTGAGTGCATACACACATACATGCATACACACATACATATACAGAAGCCGATGCACTACAGACCTTCAGGCGCACTCTCTGTTCAATCTTCCGACTTCTACATTGGCAGGCTTCGTCCAGGGTGCTTGAGGCTTCATAGGGTTGGGGCATTTGGGCTGCATACCTGGCCTTGAAGGCAGGAATATGAGCATCGCCCTGCAGCCGCACCGAATATGCCAAAGAGAAGCCCGAAGCAGCAATAAAGAGTGCGTCATCAACTACCACTTCTACACTCCCTTTGCATGCTACACTGCTGGAAGCATCTTGAAGAAAAGCTCCCCACGATGTATGAAGCCACGTAGATTGTTGGGAAGGGAGTTTTAGGTCGGGTTAAGCCCCCTATAATATACTATACTATAATATATTATAATAGAATATAGTATAACATAGTATTATATATATATATATATATATATACCTTAGATCACGCTTGGCCTCTGTCAGGCGGCTGCTACCAGCCTCTGGGCTCTCTCCACCTTGGAGCAGCCACAGCTCCTGCCATCTCTGGCCCGGCAGGTGCGCTGCAGACCTTCTCATAATGGTAGTTGTTATTTTGCAAATCCAATAATGGTAGTTATAAAATAAGAATATTGGTAGTTATAAAATAAGAATAATGGTAGTTATAAGGTAAGAATAGTGGTAGTTATAAAATAAGAATATTGGTAGTTATAAAATAAGAGTAATGGTAGTTATTTTTAAGATAAGAATAATGGTAGTTAGAAAATAGTAAGAATAATGCTTATGCTAATAACAAAAATTTCAACAATGATAATGATGCTAATAATTCACTTCGGTCATGCCGGATGGAGCCAACTTCTCCCCTTGTCCAACAGTAGAAACTGCTTGATGTGGGTCGCTTTGTGGACCCGTCTTCTGGAAGTTCGAGGAACGGTCGCCTGGATATCGAACCCTTCAGAAAGCGCTTCTGTCTGTCCAACTCGCGTGCATGGCTGGCCCATTCTGCCGACAGGCAATGCAATCAGCTCTTTCTCCGTTGGAGTGGGCGTATAGCCCGAGCCTCGGCAGACCTTTTGCCATCACAGGACTCACCAAACTCCAAATGGAACCGTACTGGGAGGTAGTCGGTTGTCTTTGCATGCAGCAGGGCGATGTCTGTCTTGGCACCCATCGCAAAATGACAGGTAAATAACATGACTCTAGCTCGAGCTCGGACGATGATATCCCTAATAGCCATAGTTAGTAGTGATAGTAGCAGTAGAAATAGTAGTAAAAGTAGTAATAGTAATATAGTAATATAGTATTATAGTAATATAGTAATATAGTAAAATAGTAACACAGTAGGCAGTTTACTATAGTAATATGGTAACATCGCAATACAGTTGTATAGTAATATCGTTTAATAATATATATCTAGCTATATCTATATTCTATTTATATACATAGAGAGAGAGAGAGCGAGCAATATGGTACTATATAGTACTATGGTAATATGGCAGCAGTATGCCGGTAAGGGCCTTAAGTGATTGTCAGTTAGGCCTCTGGGGTCTGGCGAACGCTGGGATCAATGAGCCCACGTTCTTCGAGATGGCGAAGGCTCCACAACCGTTTTGGGTTTGGGCTTTAGGGTTTAGGGATGAGGGTTTAAGGATTATAGGGTTTAGGATTAGGGTTTCGGGGTTTAGGACTGTTCATGGATGTCTTGCGCTCTGAGCAGTCTGATTACATTTTTGCTGGGTTGGGGCTTGCTTTCAACCGTCATCTTACGCTGAGGCCAGGCGCTTCTTTTGATACGGGTCTGACTGGATCGATGCAGTGTCTCGATGATAGCTCGCCGCAGCTTGAAGGAAATTAACTTTTACAAGATGCCGGCGCTTCTGGACAAGAAACAGCATGCAGTTGCTATTGCATGGTAGATGCCCCTTGTCAGACGGGTCCCCTGCAGTCGCAGGCGCTTCAGATCGTCTTGAGACCCTCTTGCCGAGAATGCCTTCTGGGGTGTTAGCAGTAGCACTGTCCGGCCTCTAGCATAGAAGCTAAAAATTGTTGCCGATATTATTCCTTAAGATTCCTTTTCATAATTCTCCTTTAGAGGAGCCCAGAAGCCTTTACTAATTGTTAAGTTATTAAGGCCCCGACGTTAGATGCCGAGTCCGCCTCGAGCCCTGTCAGGTACAGCTCAGCCATCCAGGAGCTCTGGAATCCTTGGCAGCGCAGAACTCGTCAGGTGGGTTTAGGGCTTAGGGACTTAGGCGATGTTCCACGTGTGAGCCACAGAAGTCTGAGAAGTGCTCGACACTCGGACAATCGAACGGTTCGGTTGACTCGAGATTTCAAAACATCCCCGCAGGTGCGTTGCTGGCGAATGTTGCGTGGGCCTTCGCCTATGCCGCAGCGCTTTTGGGAAGGCGGTCAAGTTTTTGATTTTTGTGGTTGATGGTTTGGATCGTTTGGGTCTAGACATTTCGGATCAGGAGCTTTCGAGCTTTCGAGCTCAGAAAGCTCCTGCACTGCCAAGATGCTAGGATGAGCACTGCGTCCTCCTGTGTGGCTTCTGCCAGGCAGGAGAACGACGACGAGTTTCTTCAGTCGATTCGAGTCGCTATGCCCTTTGTCCTGCAAGAAGCTTCAACCGGGAGCTCTGATGTGTGATTTCCGAAGCAACATGTGAATTCATCTGACAGGTTTATCAAACTTTGAGTCCATCATAGTCATGTCATAGTCGTGATTTACTCTACGCTGAGAACTTTCAGTTGCACAGAACACGCGAGGCCGAAGAGCTGTCACACCCTATAAGCTCCAAGGGCCATGACAAAGACAATCCAGCAGGTAACAGCTGTGCTGTGACAGCAGTAGCAGTCGTGTTAACCTTGACTGACCTTCACAACCATGATCTCTATATATATATATATTATATACATATATGTTTGTATATATATATATATATGTACAGATATATGTATATACATATATATATATATGTATATACATATATATATATATATATTGTGTATATTCTTATATACATGTATAGATACTGAGATAAGAGGGCCCCAGGAGTGCTTCGAAGCACGGTAGCCGCAGGCGAAGGCTGGGCGCTGAAATGGGGCGGCGCTCGGCAGTACAGGCGGCCCTGGTGCTGCATTGGGCCATCGTATTCCTTGAGGGTATATGTGCAAAACCGTGTCTGGAAATACACTTATGCATGTAATGCTTATATGCTTGCTTTGTTACAATTCTTCATGGCCACCATTTAATCTGCAGTCGTTGAAATGGATGCTTATGTTCATACGATTTTACGTACACTTGTTCACTTGTATGAATACATAAGGTGTGTTATGTCTATTCTCATTTCCTATGAACCTACCATGTGTACATATACTGTGATATGTAATGCATTTATATACATGTACACATTCCGTAGCATACATATAGCAATAAGTTCACATACATAGATTTACATACATTCACATACATGCACATACATTCATATTACATACATATACGTATTCATATACATATACAGGTTCATATACCTTGCCTGCATACATTTGTCTCCGTCTCTCTCTCCTCTCTCTCTCTCTCTCGCGCGCTCTCTGTCTGCATACCTCTCCAGCAGTCATTCGTGCGAGGATGCAAACGTGCAAATAATTTGCCACACTTGCATGCTGCGGACGGATCCGCCTTGCCGCATTGCGGCAACAGATCTTTTGTTCGCTCTAGCTGGAGATGTGTGCCGGTTTAGCATCGGGTGTTTTGTTGGTGCGTTCAGTGCTGCTAAGCCACGGCCATGTCTGCTAGAGATCTTGAGCACAAGCCCAATCGGAGGAACAGAGCTCCATGCTGCCAGACTCTGGTGGCGAAGCGCCACGACTGGAACACCACTCGGGAGGTGGGGCATGCGGAATGCGCGAGGTATTTCGCAGGTGACATCGGGAACCGCAGTCGGTGTCACGGAGTGACGGGGCTTAACTAGAGTAACTGCAGCAGAGCACCAAATCATTCGAGCCCTCGCAGGAGTGGCTGTGATCTACAAGCCTCCAGGGTGGGAGGCGCGGAAGGCATATGTGGATACAGGACCTTCAGGCACTGGGCTGGATAGCCACCCGATTCGCAAGGTCATGTCTGAATTGCCTGAATCCCGAACTCCAGCGCTTCTCGCGTGTCAACTCTTCAGTCCCCGTCAGGTGGACGGCGGTGAGACGCGCCCGACTTCGAAAGCCAGAAGGTGGGGTCTCATGGCGTTTCATGTCCATCGACTGCGGTTTGCTGCAGGGGATGTATGGGTCAATGCAATATAAACCCTCTTAGTGACCCTGACGAATGAGGGTTCCCAGCCATGACACTCATGCTTCCGCCCGGTCTTCCAGAAGCTCTTTTAAGCTCCAATGGGGTGGCCCTTGCGAGACGTCTTCCAAGTTAGCAGCTGGCTATAAGGCCCCAAAACGGTTCTTCGCTCCGGGAGCTTTCTTCTTGGTGTGGTGCCCTGGTTCAGAATCCCCTAGGCAAAGCACAGCCTGAGGTCCCACGAACTGTGAGAACTCTGCAAAGGCTTTCCGATTTTGTGGCAGCCTCGCTGGCATCCGAAACCGTGGGCAGTCAGGACCATGGATTCGGAGGCTCGCAGTAATCTTTAGAACTTATGGTCTTACCGGTGGTGTTGCCGTGGGTGCTGTATCCCCAGCACTTGTTTATGATCATGTGTACGTGCGCGCTGCTTGCAAGTATTTTCTGTAGGATCACGAATCACTGCGATGTCATCTCTCCCACTGTTCGCATTGTCTTGTTGTGTTCTCCTCTTGTCTTCAGGACTGAGGGCTTCAAGCTGGGGCTTTAGGGGTTATGCCTTGAGCTGGCATCGGAGGATCCTCCAAGTCGGCAAGCAGGGTTTTGTGGTTCTACCTTTTTGTTTCTGCAGTCCGAGCCTTCGTATAGTTTAGTTTGTTTTCCAGCCGACCGTTGTCTACACCCCCCCCGGAGACTACGCTTCGTCATCAGCCGGCATTCTGCATTCTGCTAGGGGTTAAGGCCAATTAAGGCCTCAGAGAGATTGTCTTCAATACCTGAAAGGAAGCTCTACTGTCTGGTGCTTAGTAGGGAATGGGGGAATGGGTTAGAGGGACTACTATAAGGGACCTGAGGGGACTATCATAAGGATCCATTCCCCCATTCCCTACTAAGCACCAGACAGTCTAGCCCAAGTTTGGCTTTCCTGGTTTGCAGGGCGCTTGGATGTGGCCTCATCGGGATTGGCCTCTTGGCATTCTGACTCCATGACCGGTTCAATGTTGAACCTGGCAGGGTCAGAAGGGATTGTCCTTCACAAGGCCCCTGCCCGAAACGTGTCCGCAGGACCCACCGGAAACATCGCTTCAAGCATTTCTTACAGAAGTCTGCATCGGGGCCCGCCCCCCAAAGCCCTACTCTAATTATCAAGTCAAGGCAACACTCATTTCACAAATCATATTACATGCGTGTGACGACAAGGATGGTCACATTCGCTACGACCACGCGGATGCCATGTTAATTCATTCACTCCATGTATGCAGATACGCAACTCAAAGCGGGATCAGCCACGGCCCACCACTCAAGCAGCTATCCTGAAGCTTTTGTCCAAATACCGTGTCAGGCAGGGGACTCGGGGCCTTCAGGCTCGAAAACCCAAGATGCTCCCACGCATGAGGTGCTTCATGCAGAGACTCATGAGGCGTTGATGGACCTCCGCTGGCAGCAGGCAGTCTGTAGCAGTCTTGGCATTGCTGCTGGCGTTGGCATTGCTGTGTTGCCGTATCAATACTGTTGTTGCTTGACTTTTCCTGCAAAAAGGATGCGACCCTGATGATGATGGTGATGCTGGTGATTTTGCTGCTGCTGATGAAGATGTGATGATAGTTGTGATGGTGATGATGATGCCGTCGAAGATGATGATCATCATCATTGTCCGGATTGTCATCATCATGATGACGATGGTATTGCTGACGGTAAGAATATGATCGGAGTGGTCATCCACATCTACAATCATCGAGAGCGACAGCACCGACAATACAACACCGTGACTACTAAATGTTTCGCGTCGTGCTTTCCTGAATTCTGCCGCTGCTGCTCTCATGAGTATTGGTGTCGCTCTTCTCTGTTGACAAACGTGGCTCAGCGCCTGGTCGTGCAGCGATTGAAGTGTAGGTTGAGCGGCGGGATGGCTGGCAGGCTAAAATTTGTGTTGGCTAGGCTTCTTGATCTGCATCTGGTCACTGCCACAGAGAGGACTGTCAGCAACAGCTTTGGTGATGGTGGTGTCTACCGGATTTGCCACAGGATACCCTTCGTGTTGAGCGGGAGTACCTGGCTCTTGTGCATGGGCGCCTTGGTCGCCTCTACATAGTAGAACTATAGAAGACATGCACTCTAGCAGCCTCAAACCGGTGTGATGCGCTGGGAAGTTGGAAGCAGTTGAGCTCAAGAGGTCTGTAGACCGCGCCGCGATGGTTGGCCCTCAAAGTGATACCTGCCTGGTCGTAGAAGCTGATGGCAAGAGCAGCTCTTCTATCTCTTCTCCTAGTGGTCACGCATGGGCGTCGGCTCTGTGGAATTTGGCTTCTAGACTGCACGTTTCCTTGTCCAGAGGTTCGTGAAGACCGGCCTCCAATGCTTGGACGATCGCCTGTCAGAAACTGAAGGCCGGTCGAGGTTTAGGGCTTTGGAGTTTAGGAGTTTACTGTCTGGTGCTTAGTAGGGAATGGGGGAATGGATCCCTATGATAGTCCCTTAAGGTCCCTTATAGTAGTCCCTATAACCCATTCTCCCATTTCCTACTAAGCACCAGACAGGTTTAGGAGTTTAGGGTTCAGAGCCAGAGCTTCTGAGCCAGAGCTTCTCTCTGGGGGATTCTTGGGGTCTTCGGAGGTGGGGGCTGGGTTTCTGCCGAATTTCTTTGGGATGGGCCTGGCCTAAAGTCCTAAACCCTACCGTAAACCTTGAAAGCCCTAAAAGCCCCGAACCTGCTAATCCGCAGGCGGCAGCTCCGTGTCCCAGAACGGCAGGCTGAGTCGAAGACGCTCGATTTCCACTAGTACTGAGGACTCGGAAGGACCGTGGTTGAAGGATTGAGGGATTGGGGGTTTGAAGGGTTAGGTCTTTTGGAGTTTGAGGGGCTCAGAACGTACGGTTGCAGATGTGCTCGGAGCCCCGGGACTGGTTCTTGCCGTGTGATCAGATTGCGAGAGTCCTAGAGCACAGAAGGCCTGCCAACCAGGACCGCAATGAGATAGGGCAGAAGAAGATAACGTAGGGGCCTAAATAATTGGAATAGCGTTTTGGGGCCCATTAAACTATAATTATGACAAGGAACCCCCAAAATTATATAGGTAATTATTAAGGCCCCTACATTAGACGATAGCCCGAAAGGCAGAATGCAGGCAGCGGTGCTGAGTACTTCTACAATTCACCTTTTCGCATAGCCTTTTCAAAAAAACTCAACCTTTCCAAGCTTCTTATCCGAGGTGGGTTCCATTGAAAACCAAGGTGCAGCCGTATGATCACGGGTCTTCAGACAAGAGCTGGTTCGCATGGCAGATGTTGTACCCTAAGGCTGGGCGCTTCCGATTGGCCACATTGCTGCTTCCTCACCGCGGCTCGTCGTGCAGAGATGGGATTAAGTTCGAGTTTGCTGCACCACATGGTCCAAGCTGCGACTTTCTCGAATTCGCCGGAAAGGTTTCCGTTTTGTTCTTGCTTGCCCTTTACACATTTTGAACAGAGATACTGAGATACTGAAAAAATGACAAGGGGAGTTGCAGCCAGACATTGCCAGTTCAGCAGCTGCAGAAAAGGCCGCAGTGCCCCATTGCCTCGACGTGTTTGAGGGTCATGTGCAGGGGGCGGGCGGGCGGGGGGGGGGGGGGNNGGGTGCGACTGCTCTCCTGACGCGGCGTGGATCAATGCTCATAATGAGCTTTCCATCCAAGACTGCAAAGAAACAGCTCAAGTACTCATGAGCGACAAGGGAAGAAGAAGCAGATCTGTTCCCGAGAGGTACCGATATAGTAGCTACCTAATAGATATTAGGGCCCCAAAGGCATATATGCTATTCTAAGTCTAACAAACCTTAAACTTAAACCCTCAACCCTACAAACATACTATTGCTGGGACCCTTTTGGGATCGAAGGGACGCTTCCCAGAGTTTTATCGAGACGGAAGCAGCGACCTGAGATTGAGGTGTACAGGACAGCGTGAGCTGAAAGCCCCTCGAAAAGTATACCATAGTATACTATAGTATACTGTAGTATAATATAGTATAATATAGTATATTACAGTATACTGTAGTATAATATAGTATAATATAGTCCAAAATAGTATAGTATAGTACGGTATATTCTAGTATATTATGGCATAAGCATAAGGCCATAAGACAAGGTACACACTGCTGGCCGTGTCCATTCTCACCGGACGCCGGCACCAGATTCGTGTGCAGCTGTCGAGCCGCGGCTGCTTCTTTGCACGAAGAGTCGTGGGTTCCATGTGGAATTTCAGTCTTCGATGAGCAAGGTGGCCAGATGTCTTGCTTGAAGCCTTGGAGCCGTCTATAGACTTGAAGCAGCCTTCAGGGCACAAGGAAACAAGGAAGCAGAGGCATTCGGAGTGCATGCATCATGGCACTTGGCAAGGATTATATCTGCAGTTTCCGTGTTCTCTTGCACAGCGCCGTATTGAAAGCAGTTTATCTGACCTCTCTAGGTATCGTCTGATCTAGCTTGCCTATGCTTTGCGTGTGCGCGACAGAGTTTCACCCAATATTATTTATATCCCAGACCTGACTTATGATGCAGGTTCATTCGCGGGCCAGGTTCTCACTGCACCTGGTAGCCTTGGGCTCCACACGCTTCTGGCAATATAGTGAAACTTAGGCCATCCTGTCGTTTGTGATGGACGCTACGGTGCAGCATCCTTGAGCCAAGATACCGCATGGCTTCTCGGCAGAATCAATCTGAAACTATTCGGGGCGCTTGCGTCCCAACCGCTCGTGTGTGCAATGAGAAAGCACCTACGATCTTCTTAGTCGTCTTCATGCCAGGTCGCACAGTGCTCTACTTTTGAGATGCAATGTGTTGCATCTTCAGCTTCCGCAGAGGGTCTTTGCAACAGGAACGTGCGAATAGGAAGGCCTCCCGGTTTTAAGTTTCGCAAGCTGTGTCCTTCTTTGATGCCGTATTCCCCCTTCGGCCGGGTGGTGAGCAGAGTGACCAGAACGACGTCGATATTTGCCCATCGGCTTGTGGATGACATCCTCCGATCCCATCTCGAAAACATGCAGGGTTTCAATATGCCTTGCAGACAAAGTTTGCACAAGCGGCAGACAATCGCGGCCAGCCCACATGTCATGAGTCGTTCCCACATATATGCATACACGAACGGAGATGCAGTTCTGTAACATCTATTGTATAGTATTTATGCTACGCCTCATACTTATTGGCATCGCAATCTGCGAGTCTCAATATAGCCCTATGAGATGAAAACCAGCGTGGCCCAGAAGGCAGTATATTGGTATATGCTAGTTCTGTTGCTATCAGTACTATCGCTGATACATGCTGTCATCATTCTGATGAGGCTTTTGGTAAGCATGAAATCGGATGCCAATGTTGACATGAATTCTCTGATTTCACTTGCACTAGAACCACTGGGACTGGGATAATTGTTCAGGTAGCAAGCAAGGACGCTCCAGTGCAGACGCATTAGAAACGGGATTCCTGCCATTACGGCTGCCAGCACAGACACTCTCGTTGAGATGCAGCTTAGAAACCCAAATAATTTTACTCATGCTGGCGGGATCATCATCGACGACGCTATCATGACAGCCTCCTGCTATATTGTGGCCACCAACCTGACAAATGCGAGGGACTTAACAGTATTGCGGCGAGGGAACTGAAGTTTTTTGACGCCATAGGTACCTTACTGTTGATTTTAATGTTAGAGCGCTAACACCCATTCGATCTAGCATCTATTCATCTTGCTGTCTATCTACGTATGTGCTTGATTCGCGCGCACGCGCGTGTTGCGATTCTTTGCTTTTATTTGCTCATGTATACATTCAATAGGAACTCTGAGGTCCTTGGCTAGAGTTGGGTATGTGTACTTGTTTATATGCACATGCATGCACAAATTCATGCCATGACTTTTAATGCCGAAACGCGGCTCAGGTGCTCAAGGCTGTTTTTGCACCGCAGCCGCTTGCGATGCATGGATCTCAATTCTGAGGCGTGCCAGCTCGGGTCAGTCCGGACAGGTGTTGAGGCATGCTGCTTTGAGATAGCCATTTCAGGCCGGAGGCCAAGCAGGATAGGTCGGATAGGGGCAGGAACAGCCTGGAGCAGCGTGGCTGCAGCGGGTTTGCGTTTGGTGTTTCGATTCGGCTGGGCTGAGCCTCTCGTGCCAAATGCTTCCGCAGAAGCGCATTGCAAGTCCAACAGCTGACGAAGGAAAACGGCAAGCCGACGGGATCATCAGGCTTTCAGAGGTTACTTCAGAGGGATGGACTGAGAGCAAACTTCTGCAGGAGACACGCGTCTCAAAAGCGACTCTCCTTTCTCCGTTCGCCTCCGTGGGATGATCTTGCATCTGTTGCATTGAATCCAACGGAGGTGGGCGCAATGAATAACAAGTTGTCACCTTCACTTGAGGCTCAGCAGTGCAAAGACTCTGGCATAAGTCCAAAGATGCCGATGCCCCACTTCACCCACGCTCCACTCCCAGACGACTTGGAAAATTCGGGGTTTTGACCAGGAGCTGGATGTCCAGGCGCCGCTGCCGGCGGATCTCCTTGCCAGCCTGGAGCGGCTCGGCCTGGGAAGCCACTGGGGAGTCACTGGCGAGAGATCCCCTGGTCCCTGTCCGTGTTGGCACCCTTTTAATGGATCTTGCGTGTACAGTGAGCACGAGCAGCAGGATCTGAAGATGCTTTGCAAGTGCCAGGCTTCTCGGATCCCGGGGGCATGAGCTGCTTCGGGACGTCGACGGCTGCCTAGGAGAGTTGAGGCTTCGGGTGCGCGAGGAGCGTCAAAAAGTCGCCCAACGCCGGCTTGGAAAGGGTGTCCATGCCTGCCTCTCTCCCTGAGTGTGACAGAGAAGGACGGAAGCATTTCTTCAAGCCATTTCGTTTCTGTGGGTCCACTAGGTCACTAGATGTAGAAACACATTATGTGTACAGGAAGGAATTTCAGGATCGCCAGGAAATGTATACGTACATGCACATGCATAATCATGTATTGTATCTATCGATAGGATTCTATACGTGCATGTGTGTATATAATACATATGTATATATATATATATATACCCATGTAACGCGTATACTCGAATTGCTGGTGAAAGTCCATTCTCCTCCTGGCCATTTCCACCTACTGTACTTTGGGCAAGGAGCTGTTCGTGTTTAACTGCCACGCAGTCGCGCTGACTCCATGCTGGTATACAGGGATAGCAGCATGACCGGGCATGGAGGGAAGCAGAGAGCCGACGTCCTTGAGAACCATAGTTCGTGCAAGCGGGTGCACAATCCTTGCAACATTCATGTGGCACTACCCTGGTCCTGGCCTGCTCAGCTACTTGTGGAGATGTAACCGCTGGGCACATTGAGCTACCTTGGCTCGATGTCGCCATTGGCATACCCTGCCAAAACTACAGACTCAATTCACATGGCAGTACAGCCCAGATTGCACTTTTTGAAACAAGAACCTACGACCAGAAACGGCAATCGGCATACTACTGTCAACACTATAGCCACACCAGAGATACCAGTAATCATGCCAGGACTTGCTACTAGTGTTGCGAAGTAGTAGTGAGACTGCATGATCGTAAAGTGTCCCCACACTCGCCCAACAGCAAAACTGGATCATGCGAGACCTGCAGCCAGGATCATCCAGGGCTTGCGCAAATCATCGATGGTTCGGACCTTGGACTGGCGGGGCTTTCGGAATTTCGCAGGCAAGTTCCCTCGGAATCCCGTCCTGAACTCCTAAGTGGTTGCTTGTTTGTCGGTTTACTTTATTTCTATTCTGCCTCTGACCAGATAGTCTGGCATAGCCCTATAGCTGGCTCCGTCTCGCTCTCTCTCTCTCTCTCCCTCTCTGGTCTGGATCGGTGCTGGTTCAGGTGTATGTGTATGGTGTGGTATGGGGATGTATCTGCATATACATATGTGCATGTGCCTGTGTATATATCTCTACATATTCATGTGCATGTACATATGTGCATGTGTATATGTATAATTATATTCATTATGCATAGAATCAAGCTTCTCAGAGTTAAACCCTAAACCCTAAACCCTAAACCGTTTAGGGTTTAGGGTTTAGGGTTTAGGAGAGCTACTGTGGTTGCTTCTCCTGCATCGACTGAGTCGGAGCCTTGCTGGGCTCCTGCTCCCCGGGTCCCCGTG
>CAJNDV010008225.1:29984-42763 GCA_905221635.1 Symbiodinium sp. CCMP2456
CGATGAAATGTATCATTACGGAGATATTGCATTTAGAGAGTTCAACAAAAAAGATTATTTTGTGATATTGTATGTGTTTATTTATGGTGTGTAATGAAACATTATAAAGATTATTTTGAAGATGATTTATTAGAGAGAGTTCAGGATTTATTTGAATGTAGATATTAAACAACATAATTATAATGTAATTGTATTTCATAAGAAGTTATGGAATATGATTATATTATAGTTATATATTGTATTTTTTTGGAAATATTTTTTAGGAAATTTGTAATTAAAGGTTTATTATATTATAATATATATGACGAGTATTAAGAAGTTTAAAAAGCAGACAGGACAAGAGACGGATATTGATATAACACATCGCGAATATAAACCATCTATAACAACACTTACATGTAAAGCAAGTGGTGTAGAGGTAGAAGCATATGGCGACCATTCAGATTCGGAAAGATGGGGATTGAGAGAATTAACGAACATATGCTCATGTGGTGCTAAATGGCATTATGTTAAGCATTATAAACCAGATTTTCATTTTTAAGACCCATAAGTATAATAAAAGTGTATGTCATGAGTAGTTATGATGTATGATTTTATTATTATAGTTATATTGTTTGTTAAAAATTCTACGAGGATGACCTTGCCCATTTTCGGAGGTTAAGGTTGGGTTTTTGGAAGGGTTTAAGGGTTGAGGCGTTGAGGGGGCGAGGGTTTGAGAGAGGGTTTTTTTTGGATAAGGGTATGTGGAGGCGGTTTGGTGTTATGTTAGGGTCTTAATGTGGTTTTTTTGAAGGGGTTTAGGGGTTGGAGGGTGGAGAGGTGTGATGTTGAGAAGGGTTTTTTTTTTAGATAAGGGTATGTGGAAGGGTTTTGGGTCAAAATTGGAGGGTTGAATTGGTGTGTAGTTATGGAATGAGGTATGAACCATAGGGGGGGGGGGCTGACGGTTGAAAATGGGCAAGGTCATCCCTAACTGTTTCATGTCATGAAATGTAGGGGTCTTAGTAATTACCTATACTCCTTAACATGCATATAGTATTATATACACCAAAACCCTGTGCACAAGTCGTTCGCTTCAGACTCATGTCCGCTTGTACACCAAAACCCTATTCTAATTATAAAGGCCCCCAAAGTAGACATACAAAGCTTCTTGCGTGTATGCAAACATGTGTAAGCCGTGTCTTCAACACGAAACCTGAGCTTTCATGCTGGAGATCATGAGTGGCCTGTGTGCGTTGGGGCACATCCGAAGCCCTGAAGCTTTCAAGACACGCCAAACCCAGAAACCAGAAGGTACGCCGAGGCAAAGACCTGCAAGAAGTGAGCCGAACAGATTCTGTCTTGAGAGGCAGAAGTAGAGGTAGCCGAGCCGGAAGAGGAGATCGTCTTGGAGCTGGAGGGAGGATCAACAGGAGCGAACCGATTCGTGGGAATGATGAAGTTGAGTAGTACAGGAGAACTGTCAGACTCTTGGTTCCGGCTTTCAGCGACGCTTGGACCTGCAAATTCCTCCAACTGAGCCGTGGGCTTGGAAGTGAGGCTACCAGGTACCTGCAACATCCGACTTGGAAAGATATCGTTTCAGAACTGCCATGCTTGGACCCGTGTTGCTTGCTTGCTTTTGAGATGATCGTGATTGCTGTTGTCATCTCTGCTGTATGGCTACCAGTCACTCTTATGTTATCAGTGTCAGCTATAATCACGACCACTATCACCACTGCTGCCGTCACCCTCGATAGCACCATCATCGCCATCACCGTTAGCATGTAAATGAACAGCCATGTTTTTAGCCAGTGAGAGAAGGGCTGAAGTGGCAGTCAACTTGCTTCATCATGCACCGTCCCTTCTAATTCGACCATCTTCGCTTGTTCTGACTGGATCTGCTGTTGCAAACATGTCGGTATGTTGGAGACTTGCAGGACCTCTCACCTCTGCCACGCCAGACGAGCAGACACCGGCAGAAAAGCCAAGCTGAAGCCTCAGAGGTATCTGGAGTCTTGGGAGGCACGCACAAGGACCCACGACCCATCAGCATTCAGGCCACTAGCAAGAGCAGTGCCTAGGCTGACGACGCAGCTGTGTATCGCCTCTCGGAGTATCTCCCCCTGAAGCCTCCGAATCACTCGAGCATGCATCTCGCAGTCGAGACCCAAGTGCCTCGTCTAATTTAGTCTGCCGGGCCGCGACCAACCCAAAGCCGAACTTCCGTCCAAACCTATGGTTCAAGCAGTCCCGCCGAACGAAGCTGCTGAGCCAGGTCCAGACATCTCGCCATCTGCTTCCAGCCCGGAGGATAAAGAGGCAAAGAAGGTCTTCCATGTCGAAAGTCTCCTATAATTAGCACCGGTGTGCCAAGTGTTCATGCATGGAATCCTCCTCATCTTCTTCTTCATTGGCAATATTATTGTTATTATTATTGTTCGTCTTCGCCAGAAACATCATCACCATCATCATCATCATCATCATCATCATCAGAAGTCATTGTGAGCGCCAGCAGCATCATCATCACAACTCACAACTCATTGTCAGTACCATCAGCATCTTCATCAGAAGTCACTATCAGCACCATCAGCATCTTCGTCAGAAGTCACTATCAGCACCATCAGCATCTTCATCAGAAATCACTATCAGCACCATCATATCATCATCATCATCATCAGCATCATCATCACCACCATCATCATCATTGCGGCCATGGTCATCGTTGTCATCGTCAGACGCACCACCATGACCATCATCATGATCGTTGTCGTCATCACCCTCATCGTTGTCATTGTGCTGCAGCATGACGAGCAGGACAAGAGGGAGGAAGAGGAGTGGTAGTGGCAGTGGTAGTGTCAGTTAGTGGCAGTGGTGGTGGTGGTGGTGGTGGTGGTGGTTGTGGCGGTGGCGGTGGCGGTGGCGGTGGCGGTGGTGGTGGAGCCGTAGTAGTCTCAGCCGGAGTAGGACAGAATCCGCATCTCTCTCACAACACTGATTACGCACAATCACACGGCATTGTCAACAACTGCCATGCGATCAATCATGCTGATGTTGTTGCCGATGTTTTCCGGATCTCGCCAGACACGCTGGATGTCGTCACCCGTGGGCAGGTCTCGGCCTCCAGTGGTGGAGGGTCTTGGAGGCCACCGAAAGCCAGGCACGTTCAAGACAAGTCAGGCTTAGTGTCTAGGGCTTGGGGGTCAGGAGTTGGGTGGGCATTTTCGGACTTCTGGTCGCAGCGCTGCCCGTACTGGACGCAGGCTATCCGGCATGATAGGTTGCCGCCGGACTGTTGACATCGACAAGACATGCACTTGGGTTTTCGCACAGGGCGGGTTGCCACGGAAAGAGGGGCTCTCTGCAGAGGCATATTGCGGGAAGAATAGACAGTGGTAAGCCAGAGTGTTCGAGGGTGGCACTGCTATCATGTTCTGTTCATCTCATGTGGCATCTGGTGTGTAGTACCTGGAGAACTCCTGCTTTGCTAAGCTGGATAACTGGGAGTTGGGTTTTTCAACCCACCACGCCAGACTGCGCTGAATTCAAGCGTAGCATATTCTATTGTCTGACGGTGCAGGCTGGGTCAGTGTCCGCCCCAGTTGTTTGAGGTTCTTGTTGGCATGTTGGTTTGTGGCTGAGCTCTATATGATAGTCAGTGCTGCGGTTTAGAGAAAGTACCGAGAAGTTTCAAAAGCGGAAACATGTTCACCCTGTGCCTTGTCACTATTTAAGTAGTATCGAAATCATGATATACCACAGCTATCATGCGAGTCGCAACAAGTCATGCATTGATTGCAACGAAATCGCTCAATTACAGGGCGAACACTTGCATGTTTCAGTTCTTCACGACACAGTGGTGGCAGATGCAACATTCGTTTTCATTCCTCTGTGGACGTGTCAGGCACTCTGAGTTCGCCCTCCAACTGAGCAAACCGCTGGATTTATTCTTGGCCTATCGATAGAAGCCATTTCTTGCCCCAACAGGATGGACAGCAGGACCCGAAGCTCTGGGCATCATGTTCGGCTAAATTTTAGGCAGCATCAATACTTGGTAGTAGACATAGGTTCTTTTATAGTGTCGAATCCTTCTCCATGTCGTACTGAGGCTTCGCAACCTCTTCCGCCGACCGAGTGGTGCTGGTCACGCAGGCAGGACGTTTCAAGTTTCAACGGGCAGCCCTGCACTCCTATATGCCTTTCCGGTATCGGCGCATCACGAGGCACTGTTGTGACGCAAAACTACGGACTAGACATCAACAGGCTTCCAGCATAAGGTGTTGCAAAGCCGTGAAGCAGTGGGCGTGAACAAGTATACTTCAAGCATCACAGTACCTGGTACAGTGCTTTCCGCAAGCGAGCAGTGCCAGACGCTGTGCTCTGAGCGACAAAAGAGTCCGGCCAAGCGCACATAGTGTTAAACATTTGAGTATATCACCTCTTCTATAAGCGGCCCTCTGAGAGAGTTGTAATGGTCATGGCTAAAGAGGATCAAAGAAAAGTACTGGGACTTCGAGGCCAGGATGAGCATACCGGGATGTTCCAGATCTTCCTTCGTCCCAAGCCTCCAAGTGTTGCATAAACTCAGCATCGACGTCCATTTTGCATCATTTTGCAATGCGAGCGCATTTAACTCGTACTGTCCCACTGACTGGATTTGGGGTATAGCGGATAGTGTAGGCCTTGCAAAGATACATGAAATACGAGGGTAGAGCGATATCAGTTAGACCATGTTAGGCTGTCGCAGCGCACCTGAGCCATTCTTCTGTGGGCATTGACTTCAGGATTTTGTCGACCAACTTGTGCTTTGATGTCGCCGCAGCAAAGAAGAGGTTAACTCCTGAGCAAGTCCAGAGTTGAACCCTAAAAGTCTGATGGTAGCCGATCGCCGCTACCGGTTTCTTCGTAATCATAAGGGTTTAGGGTTTAGGAAGTTTAGGGTATCCTGGACCCTGAAGCCAAATTAAGCCCCGCTTCGGCAGGTGTCACCAAGTCTCCCTTGAACAGCAACTGAGAGCCCGATGAGCAAATCTGTGGTGGCCGTGAGACCCCTTTCCATGCGCCAGCTGGTTCAAGTATCCTGGCCATCCCATATATAAGGCGCACAAGTGGACCATGACCCGACCACCAACTGCAAGGAAAGCTCTCATGCTACCCGAGTGGCACAACAAAACTGCCTTTTCCAGCATCGCTTGCCTTTGTAGGCTCCTTAGCAGGGCTTCTTGAAAAGTGAGAAGCCGAAAGGAGAGAGTTGAAGACTGTGAACTCCCAATTTTCAGGACCCAAACTGCTCTCCTGCACCTCGGTTTCTGTTGAGTTCACATCCCCGAGATGGGACCCGGGCAGTGTGTGCCGGAGTGCAGCAAGCAGTCCGGAAAGCTGCTAAAGCTTCGACAGAGCAGCTGAGTTCGGGAATCCTCCGACCATCTTGTTCATGGCATATAGTCGTGTTGACCTTGACTTCCGCGTTCCCGGTTTGTACATCAGCTCCTGTGGCTCACCCGAGCTGCACATGAACGACAAGCTAGTATCACAGTCATGTCAATAAGAAACTCCCGAAGGCAAGAACGTGCATTTGATCTCGACTCTGCGCTTAAACTCGAAGTGCAGCGGCATGTGAGTTGCCGAGCCCGCTTCGACTTGCGAATGCGCCAAATCTCGGACAAGGTTGGCATAACATGAGCCACTGCTCATACCAACGTAATTAGACAACCCCATCACCACCGTCGTCACCTACTGTACAGGCCTAAATAATTACCTATAATATTTTGGGTGTTCCTTATTATCATTATACTATAAAGGGCCCCAGAACCCTATTCTAATTATTATACGGCCCCTAAATTAGGGTGTATGTGAGATGAAGCTGCCCCAAATGAGCTTCAGACCTTGTCAGTGTTCTGCGGTCTTAAATCAAAATCCACGGACCGAAACCTTGGCTCAAGCGGTGTAACCACTGTACCGTTTCTACATGCAACTGACTCAGGGGTGATGTCGCGACTGCTTCTGCCGTTTTTGGTTCTCTTCTCTGTCGCGGCTTTTGAAGTGCTGGATGTTGGCGCGCCGCGTACTGGCACCCAATCCATGTACGAGGCTCTCAGGATACTTGGTCTGAACACGCTCCACAGCGGCTATAGGTCAGATAAGCGGATTCCCTGGTGCGAGTACCTATTCGCCAATGGCTCACTGCAAGATGCGATGGCCACCCTGGAAGGCTATGATGCTGCGATGGACGAGCCTTTCCAGTTGGTCTATGAGGAGATTAAGTCTCAGCCGCAGTTGTTCAAATCCAAAGAGACTTCTGTATACCTCCCGTTATTCAGAATCCTGTTTGTGCGGCGGGGGGGGGGGGGGGGGGGCGTATCATGAATCCTGATTTAAAGAAAGCTTGCACGGCAAGGAATCATCTGCAGTACCTGCCAGTAGTTGTGTGGCAGCTGACAGCTGCAGATTTTTTTTAGTCATTAGCCTGAACAACAGATTCTAGCGTTTCTCTTTCCTTGCCTTGGAAGGAGATTATGGAAGCTTTCCCGAAGGCAAAGTTTGTGTTGACCATTTCCGATCCAGAGCGTTGGCGGGCCCAATTGGGGGACCATTTCTTCTCTCCTTCTTTCGCGAAGGACGCTTTTAAAAGTCGGTTTACCGAAAGGTTTTGAAGCGCACCCTCACACACGCACTGCAGGTTGGTTCGAGAGCTTTGTGAAGCTGATCGCGGGCATGGTTACTAGTCTTGGACCACAGATCGATGACTTTGGAGTCTTTTACGAAGAACGAAAAGATCATGAGGAGACAAGACCGCATCAGGAAATGTTTCGCGTGGCATCACTTTCCGGTCGACCGTTCCCACAAGTATGCCCAGTGGGGACTTGCAGATAGGCTTGCGGGAACCTGCCCAATAAGTATATCCTTGGACCTTATGTCGCAGCTGAGGAGATAAGATACTGCGCGGCCGCAACCTACTGGGGATGCGAGTTTGCAAATTTCACTGAGAAATCCAAACGGCACTGCTTGGAGGCCTGCCTGGATGCCTGGCTTTCTGTCATGTAGGAACGTAGGATCCTTTCTAAATGCAGTGGTCGGTTGCTCGGACTGCCAACTTCGCCAAAGAATTCTAAGCGGAATCAAATCATTCGTCACTGCTACTCGTTCGACCAGTCCTACGAACTGCAGCCTTCGGTAGACGCCTGACTGGTTTGTCGACGTGGTTGTCAGAACTCACTGCCTTGCACTTGCTTATGGCACGTCATCCAAAGCTTCTCTCGCGTCGTTGCGGGTGCCGATGAGAGACCAGACCGAACTGGTTTGATTTGCATGTGCTCATTGTTTTGAGAAACTCTTGCGCGATATGTGGCAATATGACAGTTCTAATGGACGACCTCAGATGGACAGCCACGCCATCGTATTGACATACGCACCAGTACTGTTGAACTTGTTGCAAGGACCCTGCGCGCGGATCTCTGTCGACCACTAAGCAATATTATGGCCAAGCCATAACACATGTACCAGAGATGTATTGCACGGCCTTGCCGGTGTGTGCGTGTGTGTGTGTGTTGGTGGGGGTCAGGGGGTTTGAGTGTTTCAGTATCAACCCAAGCACTCGCATGGCATACTTAAGCAAACCTCCTCATGTGCGTTTGATTAGACCCTCAACCCTGGCAGGCTTACCAACAGCACAATGAGCGAGTGCAGCAAGTGATCCCGGCACACCGGCTACTTGTGTTCCTTGGCTTTCTGGTGCTGTCACATGTAAAGCTTAGATGCCAGGGTCGTGGGAGGCCTCTGGTGCAGGCCTTCTCCTCATTCACCCTCCCCCTCTCATAAATCGGATTGGAAGAAGTAAACACTCTGCTTATGTTGCTTGGCTGTGATGCTGGTACTTCGCTCGGAGACAAGAGCATGCAGGCCCCATGATCTTCAATTTGAGCCTTGTGTGCGAATGCTTCGGACCTCACTCGCATCGCTGCTCATGACTTGGGTTTGCTCATGTTCACGGATGGCCTCATCTGTACCGATACCTTTTCTGAGTCTGCTAAGCAGCATGTCAAAGAGTCAGGTTCAACTTCACAGACGGCTGGGCGCCGCTGGCTCACTTCCTTGGCAAGCCAATTCCGGTCCAGCCTTTCCCGCACGTGGACCTGGCGGGCTTGATCTTCGAGGGGCGTGACCCTGAATCGCCTCAGCCAGTCTCCTTTCTCCAGGAGTCCGTCCAGCTCAGGGAAGAACTTTGAGAACGTGCTGTGCAAAGGCAAAAAAGTGCGCATGCCTGTCTAATTTTCGCGGCTGCTCTTATGCAATTTGGCAAGATCGTTTAGTCGCACTAACTATATATCCCTTCCCCTGTAACCTGACGGCAGCTGGAAATCAGGTAGGGGCCCCAAGGCCACGGCTACCTCTGAAGGACCAGCACAGGGACATCCGCCCTGAACCAGAAGAATTCGAGATCCGTGCTAAAGGATCGCTCGCAGGTTCCGTTTTCGCGAGACATTGCCTGTGGAACCTAGAACCAAAGCATTTCATTGCAAGCCGGGCTTTGACAGAACCGGTCATGTTTCCTCGTCCCTATATGGGTGGTTGTCAAAATTATGGTCCCCTTTTGGGTCCTTATTATAATACGGCACCTATTATTTAGGGTACCCCAAAAGGGACCCTAATTTTGACAACCACCTATATGATGTTCCACCCTGAACGCAAGGCTTGCCGCAGCGTTTCAGCCGGCAAAGCCGGACGGCGCAATGAAGGATCTACGGTAAGAGCGACATGAGCATGAGGTGTGAGCCCCGACTGTCGCAATGAACGCCATCGGCAGTTAAACTCAGCTTCCAAGCCATACTAACCCCAGCAAGAGGTAGGATTTCTTGCTTCAGGCCCCGAGCACAGCGCCCACTTAGCCAGAAAGACGGACTCCACTATCCCTATAGAAGTTAGACGGGGGCCGCAGGCGCAACTTGCGCCCTTGACAGCTTGTCTTGCCTGCAATGGCGGCAGCTTTGGACTTCAAGTGTAGCTAGCAAGGCCCACTCGGGAGTTGATACTTCGACTTCGAGGAAAGCTTCGTTTCCGATTGCTTCTACAGGGTTGCAGTTTAAGAGATACCGCAAGAGCTCTTGTCGCTTGCCTGAGGGGCATCTTGCTGTGTATGCAAGATCGAGGATGTTCGGGTGAGTTGTGAGTTGCCCGGTCTGCACCTTCGGTAAGTGCCACGTCCTGGGTGGAGACTTTGATGGAGCCGAGGATGGATTCACCACGAAGATCCGTAGATGCCCGAATCGGCACCGCTCACTCATCGAAAATGCAGCAAAGGGAGCGGACATCGAACGCGACAGGTGCTCAGCAGGTGCAGGCTATTAAATGTTATCATTCGGGTGTGTTCGGCAAGTTTTGCATTTCCCCCCCCCTGCGGCTATTGCGGGCACAGCGAGAGAAGCACAAGAACTTTCAAGGCAGGACAGGCAGTGCTAGATTGCCATGCTGCAAGGCCTTCGGCGTGTAGAGTAGGTCCAAGCTGACACCATTCAGCCCATCACGACCTCGCCCCGATCATGTTCGAGACTTCCACACCTTCCAAAGATGGCGTCATCGAGTGATGAGAACTGTACCTCAATGCACATACCACACATGCTTACTCACGAATATAGGTACACATGTCGGTCTTTCCATCGAGCGGTACCCTTACCTTTACATACACACATACATACATACATACATACATACATACATACATACATACAACCTAAGTCGCACCTCCCTGCAATCATGTACCAACCGAACTCCCCAAAGATCCCTCCTCTCACGAAGCTTGAACTCTGAATGCGAAGAATTTCTGGCAGGGGCCATGAAAGGCGCGAACTCCGTGCATCCGCAGCCCTCAAGGCCAGCTGGGCCAGCAGTTCGGGCCTGTATTTCTTTCAATTTTTTTTCTCCGAAAGCTTGATTATCGGCTGCCATGGGTTACCCCTGCTACCCCTATGTGACTCTACGACTTTTTCTAGGCATACCTTTTCAACTTTGTATACTCGCGGGGTAGACTCTCTCCTCAGATAGCATCCAGTGCTGGGGCAGCCCTTTCCCGGACAGTCAACCGAGAAAGGACGCGTGTGAACTGGTCTCTGTCGTCCGCGGAAGATACTTTTGGGATCCTCGCAACGCAGAATGTCGCTCCTCCAGTCCAGGAAGTGTCTTCAGGCGAAGGCTTTCGTATGGGAGTTTCCGAAAATTAGGGGTACCTTATTTTGGGGTCATTATAATAAGGATCCTATTATTTGGGGTACTATATTAGGGTCCCCTATTTTCGGAAACTCCCATATGTCAGGACTTACCGTGATATCTCGAGACTACAACTGGTACCGCATCCCTGGTCACCGAGCTTTCCAGGTTCTCACCCAGCCATGCTGCTGGGCCCTCAGTCGCGACTGTGATGGATTTGGCTTTGGGCGTTTACAAGTTCTCCGAAGGTACCAAGTGGCGTCAGAGGACTTCTGAGATTTGTAAACTGCCTGAAGACACGGCGCATCCGCCGCCTTCTCGAAATCACTCTGCGCCAAGCTGCGCAGTTTAGGGCACCGAGACTTCTAGGACTCATGTGATATGAGGCTTGCTCCTTGTTCAGGGGTCCTCTTTGTCAAAATCGGACCCTGTTTTTGGGAATCCATATTAACGCCCGCTATTTTCTGAAAACCCCGAGATTGGAGTCCTCAAGGGCCGGGGGGGACGAGTACTACTACTAGGGCTACTACTATAGTTACTAGTACTACGACTAGTGCTACTGCTACTGCTGCACCTGCTCCTCGTACTCCTACTACTAATAATAATGCCAACAGTAATAATAATGATAATCCTGCTACCATTGCAACGACGACTACGACTAATTACTGCTACGACTACCACTACGACGACCTACTACCGCTGCTACTGCTGCTCCTACTGCTCCTGTTGCCACTGCTAATTCTACCGCTACGGCTATACTGCTACTGCTTCTGTTTCTGCTGCTGCTTCTGCTACTGCTGCAGCTGCTGCTGCTGCGACTACTGCTGCTGCTGCTGCTGCTGCTGCTCCCGCTACTGCTACCTACTTCCGTTACTGCTTCTACCACTTATATTATTTCTGGTGCTACTTCGACGACGACCATGAAAACATCTGCTACTCCTGCTCCTACTCCTGCCGCCATTGCCACAACTATTCAGCCACACGACGACTACGCACTGCTGCTGCTAACGCTACTACTATTTGTACAACCAGCGATAGCACGGCCGCTTGCTGTTGACCTTCGGTGCTTGCTGCTGCTTCTATTTGTTGCCGGCATTATCATTGCTGCCTTCTCGTTTGCTCTTTTGAGAGCTGGCGTTTCCCAGGGACGGCCACCGACGAGCCCCTCAAAGAAGAGCAGGGCGACGACGTGCCTCAAGCAAGGGAAGTGCCGAGAGGTTTTTGTTTGGAGGTTCTCAGACTGCGTAGCTCGCCCAAAGTCCTACGAAGAAGCACCGTCTTGTGCTTTGCGACAGCTCATCACGAGTCCAAGAAAACGGCCAGTGAGATGCACCAGGCGGATAGTCAGACGAGACTTTGAGTGAAGAATACCCGAAGGTGTCAAGAAGCTGGGCAGGGGCATTATCACCCCTTAAACAAATCCTCTATCGCAGACTTGTGCTTGCTTGGCCAGTGCGCCACCTTCGAAGCCTACGGCGATGGCCCAGTTGCAGAAATTGATTCGGAGGCTCAGGCCACCACTGGGCTGAAAGGACGACTTCGGGTCAGGTTCATAGGATGTTGGTGGTTTCAGTTGGGCATGGTGTGTTTTAAGCAGCACACGTAGACGCCAAGCTTTGCCCGCCCACGCCGTTGATCCAGTTTTCGACGGGTCTCGTGGCTGCCAGGAAGATCAAGATACGAGATCCTGACAGGCCTGAGGGCATCGATTTGAGGGGGAGGCTCTGGGTTGCAGCCTTTTCGCACTCAGTGGCACCGTTTTTGTTGAGCACGATTTGCTGAAAGCTGTATGCCGTGCGAGACTCGAGCGCAGCCAGGATGGCATGGATTCGGATGAAGAGCCGCCGTCTTTGCAATAGTTGGCGATTCACGGTGTTGACGACAGTCCCGCACCCGGACCTCAGTGCATGAGTCCTGGGATGCTTGTTGTATGATAGGTGGCCGTGAAAGAGTTCTGGCTCTTTAACTAAACTCTCAACACAAAAGCGGAAGGTTCGATGTCCCTTTTGCTCCTGCTCCTGCTCTTGCTCTTACTCCGGCACTTGCTTTTGCTTTGCTATTGTTGATGCTCCAGCTGTTTGCTCTTGTTGATGCTCCCGCTTTTGCTCTTGCTCCTGCTCCTGCTCTAACTCCTGCTTTTGCTTGCTTTTGCTCTTGCTCTTGAGCCTCGCAACCCTCCCCCTAATTCAGAATAGGTTTTTCAGGGCAGGGATGATTTCGGGAGGATTCGCCCCAATGTGGTTTTATTACGAGGGGGGTGTTTCGTAAAAGGGGGAAGTGATTATTCTGCGGGAGGAGCGACTTGGGACAACTACTCCAATCAATCGAGCACATCTTCGACCTGAGTCCACAGGTCTTATGAACATCAGACGAAGCTTTCGCAGTCGTTCGCGCAAGAGTGCGCGAGGCAATGGAATGGTGAATGCCTCCTCAGCACTTGAACCACCAAACTCGCACCTGCCGGCTGAGGCACTCACGATCTATGCTCTTTTTGGCGACGACTTTCGCTCCTGGGCTGGAAGTTTATCGAGGTGACTTCCGTTGACGGGATTCGGGTAGTGGTAGTAGTACTAGTACTACGTAGTACTAGTACTAGTAGT
>CAJNDV010008225.1:47442-66788 GCA_905221635.1 Symbiodinium sp. CCMP2456
GTCGAAGTGGCAGTAATAGTGGCAGTAGTCGTAATCGTCAGATCAAAGGCTGTGGTAGTTATTGTAGTGGTAGTTGTAGTAGCCAGGATGAGATGGTGTTTCAGGCTACAGATCTTGGTTTGTGGGGCTTTGTAGGGGCAGGCTTGAACTTCGTGCTTTCCGACGAGCCACTTAAGCCACGTGCCGAGTTCAAGATAAGAAGCTCAGGTACAGTACGAATCATCCGGCTCATGCGGTTAGTGAAGCTCTACAAGGCACGGTATTCGCGCTGTGGTGTGTTGAGCCGCAACCTGCACTTCCCTGGCAGGCTTATTGGGTCGCGATGGAAAAGAAGAAGGAAGAGGAAGCAAGGAGCGTTCACATAGAAGGTCTATGAATTTCGGTTGATGGAGGCTTCTCTGATTTCGTCATTCTCACCTGCAGCTGGTCAGAAGAATGCCAAAGGTCGCGCACACACCATCCGTACGTGCTTCGCATGCACTGCATGCATTGGAGGTAGACAGTGTCCTAGCGGCGAGTGGCAGACATGACAGTGGACCGCCAGCCTACGAGGAAGCAGAAGCTGCTGGAGCTGAAACCGGGCGAGACCATCCAGGATGCATCTGCGAAGGGCACTTCGGGGTTGTTGGATATGCCCCATGGGTGCTTTTTGAAGCGGCTTAGGCCGGGGTCTCGACAGACACCACGGAATTTAGTTCGTAAGGGTCTGGAGTTCAATCATTCGGTGCCCTTGCTTGAGCGGTGTCGGGCTCCAACTTCATGTTCACCTGTCGGATGTCGAGCACGGCTCAATGGTTAATGTAGGGGCCTAAATAATCACCGCTACTAGTTTGGGGGCTCCTCATATATTTATCATATAATATACCCCAAAACCCCATTATTCTAATCAAGAAGGCCCCTATATTTATGGCTTTGGGAGTGCATGCAAAGGGGCACAGCTCAAGGCTGTGACATAGCCTACTCGCTCGCGAGATTGCAATACTATCCAGCTTTCATATAGAGCAAAGAGCCCTAGACGCTACTATATGTTTTCAAGAATCACGCGAAGGCCTTATCAGCCCCTGGGGCTTCAACCTAGCAATTCATACCCGTAACATGTGCGGGCCAGCGGGAATATGGTCCCCGGGGCTTTTAAACCGATGCAGTTAACAGCTCGGAGCTTGAGCGGGATGAAGGCCGCAAAGTTCCATGGCGGTGCAATCTCGCATTAGACATTTCTGCGAGACAACATGGGCATGCTTCTGTCCCTTGGCTTTGTGGACATAGACCTGTGATAGCTGTAGAGAGAGAAAACGTTGACGGTATTCGTCGCATAAACGCATCACTGCTCTGAGTGCCCTCACCTCCAACGACCACGCCCAGAGTCCTCGCAGGAGCCGGCAGAGTCGAAGTCCGAATTTCAGGCCAGCCCACTTTTCTTTAGGGTTTTGGGGTATGGTATATAACTATAATAAAGGCGCCACTTTTCTGCCCCAAGAGTTCGAGAAGTCAGTGCTGACGCGCAAGCCTTCGGACCTTCTGGCCCTGTCTGTCCGCGTCCTTTCGACCGTCGCTAAGACTTCCGGAGTTGTTGACCCTAAGCCCTAAACCCCAAGCCCTTAACCCTAAACCCTAAGCCCTATAAATCCTAAGCCCCCCTGATCCAACCCTTCGGCCAGGTGAGACAGGACGGGGACGACTCGGTCCTCCCTGCATGTCTTGGTCCGCCTTTTTTTTTTGGTAGGGGGGGATTTCCCAGAGCGGGCAAGCTAGAGCCTAGTTGGGCCGAACTGCTGTAGAAAGTTGCGATTTGTTTGTTAGTGCAAGGGTGGGGGAGATTCGTTGCTGGTTTCGATGATCTCCCTAGAGACTCGGATTTTTTCTCTTGGGCCCGCAAAGTCTGGAGATGTCAGTTCCAAAGCTTTTCTAAGTTGGACTTGGTCTTCGGTTCTTTGCGGTTTAGGGTTTTGGGGGACTTGTGGCGGGTGGTCGAACTTGTTGTGTTGTGGTACAATATCTGGAACAAGATGTGCCAATTCGGACACACACACACACAGACGGGCGAAACTGAAGGGCAGAGACGGCCAAGAACTCCTCTCTCCAGTGCCAGGGAGCACTTCGAGCTGGTTTGCTCACCACCTTAAACCTTCCTCGTGAACTGCAACCCGGAGCCCAAAAGTCGAAGTCTAATCCTACGGCGAAGCCTCTAGTCCGTGCGTCATACTGCCTTGGGCTTTTTTCATATGTGAAGCCACGATCACGACAATCCTCATGGCAAGCTGCAGCTTTTTGCCTAGGACGACTTCGAAGGCGAGGATACTCAAAGAGAGGAGGAGCGGGAAGCCAGAGCCTGCACTGCATCGGCGTCCATGAAGAGATCGAATGCAGCCTGCCACGAAAGGCTGTGCTTCTTCGGTGCCATCCCTGACAGGAAGAGCCGAAGCAAGAGACGCGCGTGGGCAAGAAGCTCTCGGACCGATTTCTTGGGAGAGAAAAGAGTCGTAGTACACATGTTTAGGCGGCTTAGACGCCAGGGTGTACAAGGTCTATATCTTCCGTGCTGACTTGCAGCTCTTGCAAGCGGAGGACATGACGACTCGCAGAGTCATCGTTCTCGTGTTGGCAGGGCACTTGGCAGGTGCTGCTGTGCTGAGGTCAGGCCTCGAGAAGAGCAGGGGCCAAGCAAGTATTGAGCATGATTGTGCAGACATTGAAACACGGCTACCCGGGCCGAGATTGCATGCTCCAGAGTCGCTTCTGTCTGTCAGCCGGAGCACCCACCGAGGTCATGCTGGTGGTCTTGCCGCAGTTCGAGCCATCGGGAAATATGTTCATATCCACTGCTGATTTCCAGGACCTACTGTGGCTCAGAGTGGGTTTCTCACAAGAGCGAGCACATGCGCGTTTGGGGAATTCATGAGCGGGCGCATGCGTGTGTCGTTTCAAGGGTGTGGATGCACGAATGTATATGTACATGCATGCACACAAACTCCCACACAGACACACACACACACACACACACACATTTTCGCATGTCTTTACGTAAAGCTGCTAGCTTGCCAGACAGAGAGATGGTCACTTACATACATCCAAGCTGTATAGGCCCGATTGACACATGGCCCAGCACCTCAGCTACCAGGATTCTGCCAAGTTCGCCGCAGATCTGATTTATGAAAGGCGGTTTCCAGTTTCCTGAGCTTGCCGATCCTTTCAGATCCTTTCAATATATCTTTTCTTAGCACAACTTGCAGCTCTGTTTCGACGGACAGACTTCTGGGTGCGCACACACTAACAAGATTTGCTCGTGCCACATGCCGCAGGTGGAGGTCCTGGTGTGGCGGCCACAACACCACAGCTGAGTTGGAGCCCTTCTTGCTGTGCTCACTTCGACTGGCCTGTTTCCACTGATCTCGCGTTTCATGACATGAAGACAGTCTTTGCTAGCCAGTCTTAGAGTACTTCGTTACCAAGCACATTGCTTGCAAATCTGCATGTTCTTGACAATCTTCGGATCTGTTCCAGCGCCTCGTCATGTAACTTAGTGAACTCCAGGATGATGAGGACCTCCTTCAAGGCGCTCCATGCTTAGAATACATCCCCAGGCCTTGGTGTTTCGCCGCCCTGCAGACACCCACGGACAATCAGCAGGAGCACTACCGCCGCTCGGTCAAAGGATCCATATGCTATATCCCAATGACCAATGGCTTATGGGTTTCAAAGAGTTACCACGGCCTCCAGGACTGTGCCTCTAGGGTTTAATTATATTGTTCAAAAATGATAATCACACCTGGTCATGGGCATCCTTACCACGATGTCGCATCATGTTCACCTCAGCATCAGGGCGACAGTCAACAGGCAATAGTCATCAGTAGCACTTTTGTGTACTCAAGCTCAGAGTTCAATAGGACCTCCTTCCATGCGTGACGTTCGTCTTCGAAAGGTCCTGGAAATTCGTTGAAGCCCACTCTGCCACTATGCGAATTCAGATCCTGCCCCGGCTTTCTGTTTTGCAGCCGTTGAGCAGGAGACTCATATCATTGTTCTCCTGAGAGCATTGGCTCTCTTCTGCTGTTCGTCTGAAGCTGAAACTAAGTTTAGATTCAATTGGAAATTGTGGTATAAGAATCCAAAAGGCAGAAGATGCATCGAATCCAAGCATTCGGCAACATCGTTTCTTTCCGCTTGTTGGTGGCCTTCGGTGTTTACCTACGCTTCCTTCGAACAGCACTAGTCACTAGGCTCACTTTACCTCACAATCACTAAACCCTAGACCCTAAACCCTAAGCCCCAAACCCTAAACCCTAAACCCGAAACCCGAGCAGCTGAGGAAATCGGTACGAGCTGGAGGCTGTGTCTTCGAGCCTGTATGGGAGTTTCCGAAGTAAGGGGGACCTTTTTTTTGGGGGGGGGGGGAGGTCCTTATAATATGGATCCTACTATTTGAAGTACTATATAAGGGTCCCCTATTTTCGGAACCCCCCTTATCTTGCAGCTTGTACGATGCAGCATCTGTCAGAATTGTCAAGTTTTTTTGGTTGGACTCGAAGCTGAAAGTTGGTCGGTTCTGTTTACACCTGGTCTGGGAATTGTCGAACCTTCCGGGACGTTGTTGTTTGGCTTCTTGGCCTGCATACGTTGGGACTCGGGAGGCTGCGCTGCTGAACTTTCTGCACGTGCACATCTCGGGCAGCTTCTACTACCGGCTCTACTGGGTAGGCGGGACAAGAGGGAATCCTCCTTGTAAGGGTTCGGTAACGTTACACCAAGGGCAAGGAAGCAAAGTATGCCACCACCGGGGCGCCTTGAGAGTTGGAGGAGTGCTACGGATCTGGTCTACTAAAAATTAGGGTTCCAAGCCATCTTCAGGCACTCACCATGGATGCGTCGCTAAGTATCGGATTCTAGCTGGCGTGGCATTGCAATCTTACTATAAGAATATTCCGATAATATTACTACCCCTCATGCCAGGAGCGACCTCCAGAAGGTGGGTGGACGCTGCTTATCTCGGACAGTTCCCAACTCAGCACAAAGCGGCCTGCACGGAACCGACGGAATCCCTACATCCTACATGTTCTGTTTAGAACTGCTGCTCTCCCCACATTGTTTCAGCAGATGGCATATGGTTCCGAGAGCCACATGGTACATAGTGCTACTCTCGCCGTCATCAGTGATGTTTCATTCTGATCGCGACTGATGAACAGTTCATCGATCAGCGTGGTGGCGACTGCAAATAGTACTGCCGACGCCCACATGTCTGGAGCCTTCTCAGGCTGTCCCCGCTGAACCAAGAGCGCTTCTTGGGGCAGGCAGGGCCCCTCTGCCTTAGATTAGAAGCCTTCGGGTGCCATGGGGAACTAGATTTCGAAATCGGTTTGGAGAATCGGAAATGGTCTGTGCTTCTGAAGTCTGCAGAAGCTTTAGCTAAAGCTTGCAAGAAACCTGTCCAGGAACGCGTAGGGGGCCGTGCCCCGGAATTGCTGTAGGCCCCTGTCGTCTGTGCCCGGATGATGTTCCCGATGAGCGATGCACAGCGCCAGGATCTGTGGGTGAATCCCGACAGCCTCGGCGCAGCTCGGTTGTGTTCAGCTGCCTCAGCCTGCAGTTCTCACGAAACTTCGTGGATGTGTGTTCCGTCAATATGGGAGAGGCCTGGCGAAAACTCCAGAATGTGAACGACTCTGTTGACCCTCTGCGGATCCAAAGCCAGTAAAGAAGCGTAGAACATGACTTCAGTATCGCCTCCTGAGTGCCGAGTCGCTGGGTTGAAACACTGATGCCTGCTACTGTAGATAGTGAAATCCTCATACAGCAATATAACGAACATCAGGCTACTAGTCTTCGTTTCTCTTAGCCCGAGAACCACTGCGATTAAGCGGTGCTAGGCTTCGACATCGGGATTGTGGCCATCTTGCCCATATAGTCCGCAGCGATGGCGGGATGGTGCTGGCCATGACAAGTACTTATGAGTGCAATGATTGATTACAGTTATGTGTGTATGTATATACACACATATATGTTTATATTCAGGGCCGAAATTTTGACACCGGCAGTGGCCAGCATAAAGCAGAGACAATTACAGAGCGTCCAGATCAATGGAATCGAGAACAAGCTCGTTCTCAGCAAGCATCTATTCCCAGGTGGTTTGGGATGGCGTCTATGCACGAAACGATTTCATGCAGGGAAGTGCCGCACCTGCTCGTTTACTTCCTTGCACCGGACGGCCAGGAATTCCCTGCAGTTTTTTTTGCCGGAGGGTATAGTTCTGTGCATTTCCGGCTCCATCGACATGGATATGATCGGAACCGTGAAACTTGAAAGGTCGACAGGTTCTCTCTCTGTCACTGTTGTTGTTCGCATAAGCATTGTATGGACACGAACCTGCCGCGCTTCCTTTGCGTGCCTTCGCACTTGCTGGACAGGCGGTTCAATCCCTGCCAAGTGTTACGAGAGATCGGTCCGGGAGCTTGGGCAGAGACGCATTCTTGAAACTAGTGGGAAAGCCAGTGCCAGCAAGATTCTCTGTGTTCGAAGTTACGGTCCGGTCTATCATGGAGAGCCTGCTAGACGACACTCAATGCATCTGCGTTGTGCTTGCTTATCTATCTTAAGTCTTTTTGCTCAGACATGCGGCCAGATCCCATGCCGGCAAGCAAAACGCCGCCTTCTTGAAGCTGATGTTGCCTTTTCACAGACAGCACATATCAACACTTGCCTGCTCCCAAAACACGTGATAGGCTTTCCGCTAAGTCGGTTTTAATATCGATTCCCGTCTGAGTTGAGCCTAAGAAGCTGAAGCAGAATCACACCAACCCATATGAGGCCACATGCTTCGGGTCAACGTCATATACACGTTTTTCTAAAAGGGTTTTGGCCACAGAGGCTTAATATCCTTTGCAATGCTCCCGAGGTTGATCAACGTTTGGCAGGAGCAGTGCCGCTCCGCAGTGGGTATCGTTGTGCAGCCAGCAGCTGCCTCAGTCACTACAGCACTAAACATTTTATAGGGGGAAAAATAATTTTTTCCCCCTATAATTGTTTAGAAAAGATATTTTCCCCCTATAATATGTTCACTACAGCACCAAGACAGCGAGTAGCTACAGGTTAGATTGTGCTCAGCTGGCGCTAATCGGATTCGGCTGATGGGCCGCGCAAGCAAGTAAGCAAGGAAGACCAGTGATGTATTAACAGAACGTTTCTTCCATTTGTGTGCTCATTTATGTTCATATATGTCACATGCACTTTCCTTGCAGTGAGCCTTTTCACAACCTTCTTCTACGTATTCCCGAGCAATGACATCCTGCAACTCACAACCCATTGCCGGCGAATGATGCCGAAGCTGACGAGGAGTTGAGGGCGACCACGGCCACCGGATGTTCCGTGGACGTGGAGCTCCGCTGTTCCGAGGCATCTTCTGCTTTCTTGGTGCTGCGTTCATTTCATGCAGGTGTGTGTGTGTGTGTGTGTGTGTCGATGTGTCGGTGTCTGGACTGCTTTGTCGGGGTTTGACAAAGCTATGAGTCCTTGCCAAAGGTCCTTAAAGATACACCCCGTGTCACGTGTTTTGACATTCGAATCCTTTCACGTTCCGCAGTTGTCCTAGTTTGCAGCCCCGCCCTCTTTCCAGAACTTGTACAACAATCGCACGCAGCTTGTATTTAAGAACTCCGAAGCGATCCGCAAGTAATGCTTCTGGCGGCAGATGCGAAGGTTGGCTCGGTCTTCTTCGATTTAACTCGGACTGGAGAGCTGGGTGTTACTGGTGTTTTCTCCATGGCTTGCGGAGAGAGGAGCAACATTTCAGAAATCCTTGAATATCCGCCTTCACCCGACCTGCTAAGAATGAAGCACTGATGTTGTCCGACCTGCGCTAGCGTCTGATCAGGTGCAGTACGTCACACCCTTGTCCTTCACTTCAAAGGAGCCTGCTGTTGAGTGCGTAAGCCGGGGAAATCTTGGGATACACAGGTGACTGCCCAGAGATCTACCTATGCGTACGAACAGTTACTAACATCGAATATGTACATGCGCATTTCCAGGTGCATGTGCAAACACATCCATTCAGCTGGTCGGTTGTACTTCTTTATGTATATGTGCATCGATATATGTGGGAATGCATCTATGCAGGCAGGCAGGCAGGCAGGCATGTACGTATGTATGGATGTATGCATGCATGCAAGTCTCTACGCACACTCTGTGATCGGAGCAAGCTCATGTGGCGGCTTCGTTTGAAGATGGGAGCCTCTACTGCACACTACTGGCGTTTCTTGCCTGTGATCAGTTTGCTGCCACCGTGACGACTCTTGTGATTCTTCCCACCACACCCAAGCCTTAAACCTGGCAGAAGCTTGTCTTGCAGGAAAGTGAGTCCTTTTCCTTTCTCTTTGCCTTTGACCAGAGAGGTTACACGCAGACCGAGGCCAGACGACTGCTGAAATAAGGTCTGGTAGGGTCGTGGATGGTTAGGTTTGCCTTGTGGGCCGTGGTTTCGGTATTAGTTAGGGTTTAGGGTTTAGGGTTTAGGGTTTAGGGTTTAGGGTTCAGTTATCACGGGTTTCAGAATGTGAGTTGACGGCGGCTGTTGTGTAGCAGAGTCGGCTACGAGCTTCCCGTTCTGGCGCGCTCTGAGGCATCAGTCCTACTTACCCAGTGTAGTCCTGGCAGTCCTCTGCAGATAGCTGCACCTTTTTTACCCATAGGCCCCATAGTAGTTCCTTTTTGGGATTCCCTAATAGGGTTCTAAATATGAACCCCAAAAAAGGAACTACTTTAGGGCCTATGGGTAAGGGCCTCCTAACCAAGGCCGGGGCCTTTGAGGATCGACCACAGGGGCCTGAAGAACTGACCCTTCCAGATCTTCAGAAGCCATCATCTGCCGTTGAGTCCTAGAGGGTTTTATTAAGGGGTCCTGAAGGTAACATCTAGGGGTCGGAAGACTTAGTAATAGTGTCCCCTGATAGGGCTTCTGTAACTACCTACCATGATATCCTCCCAATACCCTCTTCGACTTATTGAGGCACTTCGCTGATCGTACGTCCATCCTCTATGCAACTAGTACGAAGATTCTGCACACGAATTTGGAGTTCTGCGCGCCGGCGGGCAGCGACTTGGATCCATGACTTTGTCCAGGCCGGACTCAGTATCCTGCAGACCCTCTTCATCTGCTTCGCTGTTGGCGTCGGGGCGATGACCTTCTCGACGGACCTTGGGTAAGTAAGGGTAGCTTGTTCAGAAATCTCCCAGCCTTGGCCCTTCTGTGCCCTCCCTAAAGGGCACCGATACTACAGAGCCCAGAGGACCTGGCCTCCCAGAGAGCCAGATGCAAACAGGCAGCAGGTTACCCATGGTCGTGACGGGGCCGGGCCTGCAGCTTCTGGTTCCTCTGTGTTTAGCATCCAAAGCTGGAGCAGAGTGAACGCACAAACCCTTGTGCCAGAACATGCCAACATGGCGTGACCCTGAAAGGACGCAAATGAGTTGCTTCTGAATCCCATCGCGCTGCCCTCAGCCGACCTTGTGCAAATTGAATCTTTGTCGGCTGGAAAGTCACCCACAGATGGCAGGTCTTCATGTTGAGGTTTTGAAGCCGCCACAGGAAAACTTCATGAGTTTGGGGGGGTGAATTTTAGCAGATAATAAAACACAGCCACTCAGCGATTTTCAAGGGGCAATCTCGAGCAGAGCAGTTAGAGGATTCATTCACCGAAGCATGGGCTTCCGAGCCTTCTTGAAGTCTGCTACAGGAGTCATGACCTTGGTATGGTCGTTAATGACGAAGAATCGCAGGAAAATGAGTCACTGCTACCCTGCATCTCGAGCAGTCTACAATCTCCTAACCCACCTGTAGTTGCGCAGTAATGATTTCTGGAGAACGATGAAGCATGCGTAATCAGCGAATTCATTTTTCAAGTCGGCGATTCATGACATGCTCTGCCGACTGCCGAGGAGCGCATGATTGAAAAGATGGAGACAATCAAAGACAATCCCCTCGAGGTGTGAATTCAAGCTTCCGGTATTTAACACGGTCAATTGTAGGGACCACCGAGCTCGGGATGCTTGTGCATGAGGATCTGCGAGTCATTCATGTGCGAACTCTGCATACTATAGTCTTACCACTAGCAGGTTTCGCACGCCAGCCAGGGTAAAAAGTTGCAGGGATGGGTTTTCCGATAGGTGTCTAGACTGTAAAAGACCGGGCTGTCGTTCAGATTCCCTTCAAAGCTTGCGGGTCCACTTCACCAGGGCCAAAAAACTGCAAGGCATATGGGAGGAGTCTCTATAGTCATTTCTTTTGAGGCCTTCGTTTCGAATTTCCTTGTACCACGTAAGCCCTGTGCCTTTTTTAAGACTAACATAAGGGCCTTAATAATTACCTATACTATTTTGGGGGGCTCCTTATTCTGATTTTAGTACAATGGGCGCCCCGAAACCCTATTGAAATTATTAAGGCCCCTAACTTCCCTAACATTACAACAGAGACAGGGGCAGATTGAGGTTGGGTTTGTCAGCTGGCTCTGGTCCTGGTGTTGGCAGTTGTGCTGCGCGGGTTTGTAGAAACAGGTTTGGAGAGGTTGGAACGTGCGGTTCATAAACTGCAGAGAAAGGAACGACCCGAGGGTCTTTTCGGAGCTCTCCTGGCGGACTCTTTGGCCCATGTACTCCTCCCGACATGCTTCCTGTCAAATTCATGGATATGTCCAGGTGTGTTTCGACAGTCGGTCTGTAGTGCGAGGTGAACATGTCCGCCTTTTCGAAAGAGACGTCTTTTGGAGCATCTTGTCTGATTGTCGCCCTGCTTCGCAACTGTTGCTGCGATCTCAATTGAACGTGCTCCCTTATTCCACGAGCCCCTGCGGACGAGAACAGATCAGAGCAGAAAGCATAATCGTGAAGCGAACATTAACATAGCACCCACAAGCCTCAGCGTCCCAGACTGAGCCGTGCGAAACGCCGCTATAAGTCCAGAAATCCTGACACAGCTCTAAACCTTAAGTCCTAAACCTCTTCAAGCCATGTAGACGCTTTGACGACAAAAGAAAATCCTAAACCCTCGTGTAAGCTCCGGAAAGAGCCAGGCGATGCGACTTGGGGACATGGAGTTCCGCAGAGAGGAAGTGGACGAGGCAACTCTTATTCAGCCTCTTTTCAGGTTTTGCTTCCCTCTGGGGTGGTTTAGGGTTCAGGGTTCAGGGTTTTGGCTTGAGGGTTTATGGTTTTAGGGTGTTGCATTTTACACGCATTGCAATCATAGCAAGTTGAATGTTCGAGTAAGTGCTTTGGCGCAAGCAAACGGCGATGCTTCCGAGGTGATGTGACACCACAGAAAGAAGGTGAACATCATCGGGGCCTGCATGATCAGTATGGTATTCCTCTGCGGCCTGCTCTTAGAACTGTCATATGCTACCACGGGTACTACAAGTATAGTAGGGTCATTATACTAAGCTCGGATGTTGTAGCCAAAACCCGAGAAAAAGGTTCGTTGCGTGTGCCAGGCTCACTTCCGGCAGAAGCTGGAAAAAATGAGCCGACCTTGGCAGGCCCCAGATCATCCGGGAGCGAGGTTTGGGGATTTAGGGTGTGGGGTTTAGGGTTTAGGGTGTGGGGATGCAGGATTTGAGGATCCGAATCATGCGTTTGTGTTTGCTTCAGGTTGGGAATCTGCAGTTTGCTGGCTTGAATATTCCACATGTACCCCTTGAAGACCCACTACGGTTGCTGTAGGAATCTGCCTATCTGACACGCACAGTTTTGATTTGTTCCTATCGCACTTATGTACTATGCTTTAGTGTTCTCTTGCTTCTATCGTCTCATAGCCCATGTGTGTATCTATATTTTCTGTCTTCCTGCCTAGCCATTCCTCTATCTATTGGTTGATCTGTCTGACATTGCTATCTGTCTGATCTAGCCACCTGCCCATCCATCTGTCTGTCCATCTATCTATCTATCTATCGATGGATCCATCTGACTATCTATCTATCTATCTATCTGTCTATCTATCTATCTATCGATCTATCTACTCGATTTCGAAGAGTTGACCCGGCCAGCTCCTCTACCAATACCGCCGGGCGAAGAAGCACAAGGACTGAAGCGCGGGAGATCCAGTGTTGACGACCTGCCTGGGGTCAAGTCCTAAGTTCAAAAAGGCCATGGGTTCGAAAGCCCTAATACAGGGGCCTTAATAAATAGAATAGGGGATATTCTACTAATTATGATTTTAATAAGGAGCCCCCAAAACCCCATTACAATTATTAAGGCCCCTACGTTACATCCCCGAATCCCCTGCACCAGTAGGCATCCTCTTGCTTGCGGAGCTGCTTTCTCTAACCTGGCTAGCAGGAGCCCATGGAGACAGTCATGCTAGAAAAGACGATCATCAAGCAGCCACCTCAGCCATTTCCGGACTTGAGGCCGGTGAGCTCCAGCGGAGGCGGAGGTGCTAAAACCTAAGAGAAGGAGAGCAACGAAGCTGCTCAAGACTTAGCAGGTTCGTTTGGCACAAGGTGGGACCCTGCGTTCGATTGTCCTACTAGCTGGACGCAATTCAAAACCGATAGGCTGGACCGGTAAGCTGGAATTACAAAAATTGGAATCACCTAAAGGCACGATGCCAACAACACCTTGCAAATTGGAATTCCCAGCTGCCTGCCAACATCCTTTCTTATCAACTAGAGTAACTAGAGTTCTCCATCCCTGTGGCAGCCGTGTCTCGGCACGGTCAATATATGTTGTTGGTTCCCCTTCTGTTGCTTCTGACTTTCCATGTGTTGATACTTGTGGAGATTTCGTGATCCCGCAGCTGCTACGGCGAGTTCTGCAGTGCTTGTTGGCTGTGCTGTTACCGTAAAGGTTGGCTGCTTTGTCATCGACGTTGATGTCGCCTCTTTATCGCTGCTATAACTGCTACAACATATTCTTTGCGAAACCCCAAACCCGAAACCCCAAACCCTAAGCTCTAAAACCCCCAGCCCTGAACCCCAAACCCTATAAGCCCTAAAACCCGAAACCTAAACCCCAAGCCCCAAGCCCTATAAGGCCCAAAACCCGTAACCCCCCAAGCCTCAACCCCAAAGGCCCTAAGCACAGCTCAGCCAGCCTAGGCTTGGTGGACTCTTGGCTTTAGGCTTTGGCGAAGCTGGGGCCGAGGTTATTGGCCAGAACATGAAGGCACGGACGGCAAGTACAGGGAAACATGGTTTCGGGGTGTTGGTATTGGTACTCTGCATCCATACCGATGACGGCTCTCCGCAGCATGCTCTCTGCAGCATGCCGTGTGCGAGGGCGCCATTCGGCAGACACGCTTAAGTTATTTTGGCCGGTCAATGCTTTCAACAGTGCCAGTGCAGTGGTTCGGCTGATACAGGATCACTGCAATTTCCTTGCCAGTGATATGCAGCAGCATGCTGGAGCGGCAGTGCAAACACTAACAAGCGCGATGCGTAATACAAGAAACGGCAAGGCATGTGCTAGCCACCTGCACACAATGACAGGGCTGCGGACCTCTGATCAGTAAGTGGCTGAACGGTGTTTGCTAAATTGGACTTTGCATGGTTCATGACTTTTCTTTCTCTGCAACCGACACGGCAAACAACTCCGCAAATTCCTTGCCTCAGATCTACCCCTCCCACTTCGACCAGAAAGTGCATAATTACATACAACTTTAGGCCCTTCAGCTCTGAACAAACCCTGGAGCCTGAAACCTGGAACCCCAGGTGAGTGCCACGGCCGGGGTCAACGCCATGGTTCCTGGCTCCAAGGCACGAAGTCTCCTTGAAGCTGACAGCCCGCCCTTTAGGGAACCCTTCCGCAGAAGAAGGGCAGTAATAGCGAAGCCAGGTTGATAACCAATATACTGCTCGCTGGGTTCCTAAATTCTATAGTTCTATAAGTTTCCATATACCCCGAAACCCCATTCAAATGATGTAGGCCCCTACATTCAGTTCCCTGCCTTCATTTGCACCTGGAAGGCGTCTAAGCCCAAACCCGTCCCCAACATCTTCCCTCAAGGCAACAGGCGGAGCACATGCCCCGAAAGGATCAAGCTTGCCATGGGATGTGGATAACATCCAGACTTCAACATGCAACTCTTTCGTCTAAAAAGTTCACGTTGAAGATGGATGAATGCCAACGTGTCTTTAGATGGCGCGGGCTTACAGCAGCACTGTTTTGGAGCGAAGTTCTTGCATGGCAACTTACAGGTCACGCTTTGAGAACCTGCCTGAGGTCGAAGCCATCATCGGCTTTTGCAACATTCGGAACTTCATGGCAGCGACCGAGGCCGGTTCTTGTTGCTTCAAGCTTCCAGGCAGTGGAAACTTGCCATTGACCTAGGGGTGCACCCGTTGGAGGGTCTGTCTGATGTTCATTCTTGCGTTTGCGCGCATTCAGGTCGGAGGCTTATGCTTACATGCACCAGAGGAAAAGTATCTGTGCCTGTCTCGAAGCTATCTTCTGTGTGTCTCGGAGATGCTTTGTGGATGATGGTCTACTGCTATGGTTCCGCGAAGTCGCACCGCATTATCTCCATGCCATCGTTGGGCAACTCATGTTTTGACTCCTGTCCGACATGGTCAAGAAGCTTGAAACTCGAGATGGCTTCGGCTCTGCAATGGCAGCCAGTCGTCTCATCTTCTGGTATGTTCTCGCCGTGGTACAGTGTCACATATATGCCGGTTTATGTGTGTATGTTGCATGCACGCACGCATGCATAAATGTATGGAGGTATGTACCCTTTCATTGTAATGTAGGTACGCATGTAAGCATGTGCGCATGCATGTACGTACCCATGAGTACGACAAACAAGCAATCAGCAAGCGCGCAAACAGACAAACAAACAAGCAATCAACCCATAAAAAAGCAAACGTACAACAAACAAGCAACTAAACTGACAGATAGATAAGACAGGTGGATAGACAGATAGTTGGATAAACAGATAAACGGGCAAGTAATCGATCAACAATAGTTGTTCATACTATACATTTTCGAAACCAGTACAGACGTGCGCGCACACACACACACACACGCAAATATATATATATATATATATATATATATGTATGTATGTATGTATGTATGTATGTATGTATGTATGTATGTATGTATGTGTATGTATATGTGTATGTGCACAAGCATATGCTTAAATATGTATACTGCTGCAGAATCCACACGCAGCAAGTGGTCCGCTAGTGTTCCATCCTGATCGGTTCAGTTGTGCAATGACCAGGTTCTGAAAGAGAAGGTGATGCTCTTCGCCGCATCCCAAGAGCGTTTTTTCCAGTCGGTACACGATGCTCCGTTGCAAGCTTTGTTGTCTCCGCTAGTCTTGACGGCCGCAGTATAGCAAGCCACAAGAGGCGGACAGATTCCATCGTGTCTGGGGGCCAGCAGCAGCACACAAGAGTACTTATTTGCACAGGCTTCGAAGTTCAGTAGTTGACTCTCGCTATAGTTCAAGTTGATGCCGGCAAGACATGAGGATTCCAAGTTTTGGAAGGGTGTTCTGAATTTGGAGGTTCCATGTAAGGCAACCTACATACTAGGAGCTTATCCCCACGTGCCTCAATCAGTTTGCACCAATCTTCACTCGACCCACACAGGTGAACCAGGTGGGTGAGATCGTCCACGGATGCCTTTGCCTCAGGGCCTGAAGGGCCAACCTTTCATCGACTGGGGGAGGGTCGAGGAAGTCAGGCAGGGCCCGTGAAGCACATTTTTTGAGGGGTTTGCATGCTGTCTCTAGACGAGTTGCAGCCGATCGTGAATCCGACCATATCCGACCTCAGCCGGAATAGCTCCAGGCGTGGACGACTTCCACGGTGCGCCAAATCGGAACATCGGCGATGCCTTCTTGGTGATCTGGCGGCTGACAGGCTCGATTTTCACCCGCCGCGTTTCCCATTGCTGGTGCACGGCCTCCTCAAGACAAAATCTGGCCAAATGGACGTCTTCGGACGCGGGATTCTTAGAGCCCCACTCGTGCCGAGTCGTGGAGGTCTCCCGGAAAAGCAGACCAAGCTGGCAGACATGTCCCTCATGTCCTTTGCCCGGCACTCGGCTTCCGGGTTGAGAGTCATCCGCAGTTCCGAGGAGCTAATTAATTTGCCCGGAGGTGATTCTGAAAAGATGGTTCTACAGCAGTGTATGTGTCCTGACTCCGAAGAGTATGATCCATCACGTTTGGCACAGCATTTGTCGTAGCACCTTCGCGCTTCCAAGTGGAAATTCATCAGAGGGGGATCGGATCGGCTTGTGAAATTGACACGGGAGGGTCCTTTCCTCGGGCAGAACGTCCTGGTGTGCTGGATTCACCCACAATCCTAAAGCCCGCTGTAAACTCAAAAAGCCCAGAGACCCACCTGCACCAAGGTGAAGATCATCGCGGAGATCAACAAGTGACAGCCTTGGAGCTTCGGAGGTACAGAACCATGGTAGTAACACTAGTAAGACTGGTCTGAGTACGAGTAGTGAGTAGTGATCATACCAATAAGACTTGTAATCATGGTCACAATCACGGTTACGGGGAACATCATGTGCCAGTTATACGGGTGGTTGTCAAAATTATGGTCCCTTTGTGGGTCCGTAATATACTACGGCACCTAATATTTAGGGTACCCAAAAAGGGACCCTAATTTTGACAACCACCCATAAGAGGCCTCAGAAACGGAGCAGTTTCCGGCCATGGCTACGCTCCGAGCAGAGTTTTGCTCAGCCGAAAACTTGACTAGAGCCTGCTATCCGAGACGTGGTTAGTTTGGGTAACGGTGGCAGTGGTGGTAATGGTCGTAGCAGCAAGTGCAGTAGTGGTAGCAGTAGCCGAGCAGCTGCTGCACTAAGTGCATCCATGTTTAGTAGCAGTCTAGTCGGTTGTTACTAGTAATAGAGCTGCCTACGGGCTTTCAGCCTTACCCGCGTTAGATTTCTTCAGGTCGCGGGTCATTGCTGCCTATCGTCAGCATCCCGGCTTCCAGATGCGAATACAGGAGCTTATTGCAGAAGAACGCGGAAGTCCTCGTGCCGAATCCCGCAACGTGCTAATTAAGTGTTACAGAAGTCATGGATAAACGTTGCCCTGAAGCGTCGTTGGTCTGTTGGGGGCAGCACTCTGCAATCGACAATCTCGAGCACCAGATGACAAAGACCTGTTGCAGCTGTCGGAGTCAGCGAGAGCTTCTTCATTTCAACTTGCCTGGAGGACTACCGGGTTACACTCGGGTTCGGCCTGCACTGCGGCTGGGCGATCGAGGCCTGGTCACATTGAATAAGTTATCATTCGTCGGACTGCACGCTCCTAGCGACTCCGTCGAGGTGCATCGCCAGGCAATGCCACGAGACCTTGTGCTTTATCACCTTCAGACTAGTGATTTGTGCCAGTTGACGGGGCAACCATGCATGTGAGCAGGGAGCCATCGGCAGCGAGTACAAGATCGATGCCTCCTACCTTTCTCCCAACGTCAACGTCGCCTCAAAGCTTGAGGCGCGCGACGTTGCGGCTGCAACTATACAAGACATTGAGCTACATTCGTGCCGTGTTTCCTCGTCATGTGAAGTGCATGTCGCTTTGGGAGGCCGCCACATCCCAGTTCAAGGTGTGGATGCTGCTGTCGCACAGCATGGTCCCAGCCCAACCTGCTCCGGATTTAAAGCGGCAGCTGGTGTCCTGCAGTCCACTGCGCTCATAGGTGCTCATGTTCAAGCAGAGATCAGATACAATAAATCCCTGAACCCTAAACTCTAAACCCTACCCTAAACCTAAACCCTAAACCCTAAACCCCTAAAAACCCTAAAAACCCTGAATCGTGTTTCATTGTGTCCATTGCTGTCCGCCCAGATATCCGAAGCCGCTTGCACTGCAGGTGAACATGTGCAGCAACGAGGCCTCGGGACTCGGAAACATTCTGGGAGTGTTTCCGAACATAGGGGGGTACCACTTATTTTGGGGGGTCCTTATAATAAGGGTCCTACTATTTAGGGTTTCGGGGGTCCTTATAATAAGGGTTCTACTATTTAGGGTACTATATTAGGGTTGGGGATCGGCACGCAACTTCTGGAAGGTTTGGAAGCTCGGTGCGACTCACTTGTGGTCGATGTTGTCATCACAATCCTTTAGATTCCTTGTTCATGTCTTTTTGGGACTTGCGACCTACATTAAGATTCCAGCACTTCTTGCATACACATACTACAATATTACAACATTGTACATTATATATATATATATATATATATATTAGATGTGTGTGAGTATGTTTGTGTGGATTATGTGTGTATACATACCTGCATGCATACATACTACCATATATACATACTGTCCTACCTGCTGCCTGCCTGCCTGCCTGCCTGCCTGCCTGCCTGCCTGCCTCAATGCATGCGTGCATGCATGCGGGCGTGCATGCCTGCGTGCACGTGTACATGCGTGTTTGCATGAATGACATGCGTACATGCGTACACAGATACATACATGCACCGCAGTATGTAGCAAGACTATACAATCTCGATGGCAAAAGAGCTGTATGTGAAAGGCACAAGTACATCCCGAGCAGGTAGCCTTGACCTGCAGACTCATCGACCAAGTCACAGTCAGCGGGTCGCGCAGCTCGGCTTGAGGAAGTTGAAGGTTCGTAGGACACGAGGCAATTCGGGGACAAGAGGACGCGATTTGAGACAGACTTGTGAACGTTATGATGGGCTCTGACGCGTTCTTCTTTACATGTTGTCGCTGTTCGCTTGCTTGAGGAATCCCGATGCGTGTGTACACCGTGGATCTGGACGTCTCAAGGCAGAACTGTCGAACCAGTTGTGAATCCTGAGCCTCGATTTGGGTTTTATTCGTTCGAGGTAAGATCTTCCCTTGAAGCCTCGCTCTTCCTTGCTTTTGGTCAGAGCTTCCGGAGAGTCAGCAGGATATCATGTGAGACAGGACAGACTGGACGGACCCCTCATGCTTCACTCGATGGCTCAGGAACTCGTGGTACTCCCATTGCCAGAATAATGATCTATAGTCTGACAACATGGTGCCTTGCCCTTGGTCGTAGCCTGCATTTCTGAACCATCTGTCCGACACCGCATGCAACGGCCCTTGCACACTCGTGAAGCGCAGTTTGTCTGTAGAGCCAGCGCAGCACCTCCAACGAACCATGGAAACTTCACTTCATATGGGTAGTTCTCTAAATTAGTGTCCCTTTATGGGTCCTTTTTATAAGGGTGCCGTACTATATTTGGGACCCAAAAAGGGGCCCTAATTTAGAAAACTACCCATCGACTCCTGAGCTCATCCCTCGCCTCCGGCGCAGGATCCATGTTGTCGAGCAAGGGCCTGATCGAATCATCAGGCTGAGAAAGCTTCGACCCTAACCCCCCCCTCCCCACCCCCCCCCCCC
>CAJNDV010008225.1:68895-80682 GCA_905221635.1 Symbiodinium sp. CCMP2456
AACACAGCGTGCCTACATAGTACTACTACTACTACTACTACTACTACTACTACTACTACTATTACTACTACTACTACTACTACTACCACTACTACTACTGCTGCTGCTGCTGCTGCTGCTGCCACTGCCACCGCCACTGCTACTACTGCATCTGGGGCGTACCTCTGCTACTCCTGGTGCTTCTGGGGCAGTTCTGTCAAAGCATAAGGCCCTCACCATTGTGCGACAGGACGAAAATGATGTGCTGAATCCCGCCCCTGCCGGCTTCGGGACTCAGGTCTTCGCGTTTGCAGCGCGCAGCTGTCAGGATCTGTGGCGTTCACCCTAAATATTGAACACCCCTGTACTGTACCCTCGCGGTGGTTCTGCATATGCTTGGCAACAACCGGCCCGAGCTTGTGGCTGTCAGTCCTTCTGAACTGCCACAAGCAGAAACAATGCAATAACTGCCGCATCAACCGAAGATCACCATCTTGATCATCATCACGCTCGTTCTCGTGCTTGGAAACTAGCACTAGCACTAGCAACAGTAGTAGTAGCAGCAGCAAGTGGACTTCACAGTAGTAGCATAGCAGTCGTCGTCGACGTCGTCGTAGTACTAGTAGACGTAGTAGGAGTAGTAGTAGTAGTAGTCGTCGTCGTCGTAGTAGTAGTTGTAGTAGTAGTAGTAGTAGTAGTAGTAGTAGTAGTAATAGTAGTAATAGTGCAGATTGTAGCAAACGTAATAGTAGTAGTAGTAGTAGTAGTAGTAGTCGTCGTCGTCGTAGTAGTAGTAGTAATAGTGCAAATTGTAGCAAACGTAATAATAGTAGTAGTAGTAGCAGTAGTAGTAGTAGTAGTTGTAGTAGTAGTAGTAGTAGTAGTAGAAATGGTAATAGTAGCAGTAGTAGTAGTAGTAGTAGTAGTAGTAGTAGTAGTAGTATCAGCAGCAGCAGTAGTAGTAGTAGCACCACCACCACCGCCGCCGCCACCACCACCACCACCACCACAACCACAAAAAAGCCATTGTCAAGACAAGAGTGATACCTCGTTGTTGCCTTGGTCAGCTTCATGACCCGGTTAAGGCTCTTCACCTGCCACTACCAGCCGCAGCACGATATCGGCCGACGGCTCGTAACCTCTGAGGCGACGGCATGTACTTGATTCCATGCAGCCATACGAAGACCGGAGAACAACATGGCCGAATGTGCGAGACTGGTTTTAGAGTGAAATAGAGCTGGAGATAGTAGTCGTCGTAGATGCTATGCAGCTAGATACTCTTCTCAGTAGCCTGACCAGCAGGCTGATTGGCCTGTTGACGGGCCGACGGCGACTCGGACTGCACCGGAGTCTGATGCAGATCACGGTCGTTATCGACCCGTTGTGAGTTGGACAGAAAACTTTTTCGGGGCAGGTCAGGCCTCTACGCATTGCTCACATGCAGAAGCTTCTCGGGCTTTCCGCATATCCCCATAGTAGTCCGCTCTGCAGTCCCATGCCCTTCAGGGGGTCAAATTGCCAGCCTACCCACACCTGGGGCCCACAGCACCAGGTCACCCTGCTCCGCTTCATGCGGCACTGGGACTATGAGGCTCCGAAGGACTGGCTAGGATATCGAGCCTCGGCCAGCATCTCATCGTTGCCCGGGTGTGGGTGTGTGTGTGTGTGTGGGCGTGTGTATGTGTGGGGGTATACATACAAAACTATATATATCTATACCTATCTGTCTCGAAACAAATGGGTATATCTACATCTTACCCGTGTCTATATCTGTAATCTTTCTCTATACACATCCACACACACTCGTGCAAACACTTGCTCCACAAATGCTTGCAGGTAGCCTGTTTGTTTACGAGTGGCGATATCGTTGTTGGATAGACATCTACACGCCTACACATAAGTTGATCTGCCAGGTGTATACACATATGACTGAATGGATGTCTGAATACATGCATGGATGTATAGGAAATGTAGCGCAATGTAATGCAAGGTAACGTAATGTAATGTAATGTTACATGTAATGCAGTGCAATGTAATGTACTGCAATGTAATGTCATGTGCTACAACGTAATGGTAATGTCATGGTAATGCAATATGGTAATGGTTGTGTAATGTAATATTGTAATATGTTATATGTTATATGTTATACGCTATATTATGTTAATTATACTATGTAATGTATGCATATGCATGTACGCATCTGTGTCTGTGCATGTGTATGCATATGCGTACGTTCATACACGTGTAGCAGAAGTTGACATAACCCGACCATGCTGACCATGAGCTTCTTGGTGAACAGACAACAGCTGTGTGCTTGAAGTTTTCCACCAATTGCGCCAACAGCCAAGGACAGCTCCCTGAGTAGCCTGCTGCAAGGCCATGTCAGCGTAGCTCATTGCATTTCGTAGCCCTCTCTTTCAGGTTCGGTGGTATGAGAAGCACTTCGTTCAGTTTTCCAAACATGGAGCCATTGCGAGCAAGATACGACCAAGCGGAGGAGGGATTAGTTGCAACCCCAGCAGGTTGGCGTGTTTGGTCATGATCTTGACAGCAGGCAAGATTCTGCGATCTTTACGGTCGCATATTCGCGGAATGGCATAGCCAATAGAAGTTGTAGAAGGCTGACAGACGTGTCCTTTCAGGTGCTCTTGAAAAGTGGACTGCAAAACGCTGCCTTTGGGTAGGCGGCAAAGATCAGGAGAAACGCGGTGCATACAATAGCTTGAGGTTTGATGTTTGTTGCGCCATGTGACTATCCGTCAGAATCCTCAGCCGAACCCGAGGAAACTAGGCATGGCCTTGCTGTGTTGCAACCGAGCACCACCTCCATGTCCCTAAGGGTCCAAGAAGGATTCGACCAAGCTTGAGGTTCTGAATAACTGTTCCAAGGATTCTCACAGAGCCCCTCGGATCGGACCCTTAGGGTTTTTCTTATCCTGTGGTGGAGTGCGTTTATCCGGTCAGGCTCAGCGCTGGATAGAAACACAGCAAGCATCCAGCAAGCCCTGTGGCAGACCATTTGCATACATATTCAGTGTCACTTTGAAGGCACGAAATCTAGGTCGGAGGCAGCCGCTAGCTTGCTAGCTCGCTGGCTGGCTGGCTGGGTGGGTAGGTAGGTAAGGTAATTAGGCAGGTGGGTAGGTAGCTACTTACTTAGTCAGTTAGTTCGTTACATAGTGAGTGACAGTTAGTTCGTTCGTTCGCCAGTTAACTCGAGTGTTGACTGGTGTACGTAAGAATGCCTTTGCGTGTGCATATGACAATGCATGTGAATTTGCACGCGATGTTGCGCATGTGTACCTTATGTGTGTATATGTATGTGTATATGTATATGTGCATGCATGGATGGGCGGAGGGACGGAGGGATGGATGGATGGATGGATGGATGGATGGATGGACGGGTGCAGGGATGGAGGGATGGAGGATGGAGGGACTGATGGAGGGATGGCTGCATGGATGACGGATCAAGGGTAGTGTCACTGTAATGATAGCCACGTTGTTCAAGAGCATCCAACAACCCAAAGCCAGGAGCATGTTGACCTGTAGCCTTTTTTGCTGTAAGTAATGTATTTCCCAAGTACTGTGGATGATTGAAAGTCACAACCCCTCAGCATTAGGAAGGGTGGGAGGTTTTATGAACAGGGGGAAGCGATTAGGTAGTCAGACCCTATATTGCTTACGGCCCAGATTCTTAACAATGAGATGCACCTATGCCTCATCCCAACACCGTAGATTCTACCCGATTCTCCAACAAGCTGCTTACCTCTATGCCGTTAAACGCCTGGTCGGACCACGAAGCTCGCATTCTGGCTGCCGGAAACTGGCGGCCGGAATGATATCATCCTACCCGTGGTCAGAGTACGTCAGCCCGAAAAAGAATCTGCCGGCAGCTCCTACGGACTGGAGGTCACACCTGCACAGGGGATTCACGAGATACAAGTTGCATCAGGAGACTCGTCTCGTCTTCGAAGTCGGGCAACTCCAAGCCCAACATTAGGGAATTCCCAGCGAAGTCTTCGACAGCTGGAGGACGAGATACGCAGTCCTTTCACTTCAGTCACAACCAGCAGAGATTTGGCCGCGGCAGGAGTGCTGCAGTACTCTGACAGCCAGGGGTGTTAATTTTCAATGCTCTGAAAAGTACAGAGCCCGATGTACCTTGGACGTTATTTCAAGCCTAGGCTTGCGCAAGCAGGCCTTGAAACTTCGCTTCAACTTAGGCAAGCCTAGCCTAAACACGAACCCAAATCCTACATTCTGATAAGAGGGATGCTTCCCACTGTGGCCTGGGCGATGTTTCACCCCAGAACGCCATGTGAATCGGCCTTGCAGAGGGACTCGTCTAATTGCACACGAATGTGGCGATTTCATGGACTCCCTATGGTGAGTGGGTGTGTGTGTGTGCGTGCATGCGCGTGTGATTCTGTTAGCGTCCTTCTAGCATTCGTCGTTTGACATTTCAGGGATGGAACCGAGAGGCTTGCTTCCCAACGGCGGTTGATAGGCGTTGCCAAGAGAGTCTCGAGAGCCCGACCCTCTACATCGTCCCCGTCAGTATCTCGTATCCTTCATTCCTGCCTCCTCTTCCAAGGATTCCACCGATTCTACCGTTTATGTCGGGGCCTCTGGAAGGCTATGCCACGTTACCCACCTGAATGGTCGGGCCGCTCAGAATTTGGCAAAAGGAGTGCTTGTCCAATTGGGTGAGGGTAGCCTGTCGCGAATCTTGTGCGCTTGCTAGTCGTTGGTCCCCGGCCCTGTGGCTCTCATGAGGGAGTTTCCGAAAATTAGGGGTAGCTTATTTTGGGGCCCTTATAATAAGGATCCTACTATTTGGGGTACTATATTAGGGTCCCCTATTTAATTAATGGGGGCCCGTGTCCCCCGCGTCGAATGTTTTGCCTCCGAGCAATCTGGTTGTCTAGTTTGGGCTTCGGGAGATTATGCTGGAGCTTCAAGAAAGACTTTCAGGTGATTGAACAGAATGAGCAAAGCTGCTTTTCGCACGGTATCCCGGCCGGTTGGTTTTCAGAAGCTGTCTGCATTCATTGCGCTGGCCTGGTTCCGATCTCCAGAATGAGGCTGTTTCTGATCCGAAACGAGAGAGAGGGAGAGAGAGAAAAAGGCGCCATAACAGATGGGGGGCCCATGTGGCCGAGAGACCTCACCAGTCCCTCATGCCCAGTAGCTCAAGAGAGAGAGCGAGAGAGGAAACATGAATGAAACAAGATGCGGCGGCTCCCTACATGTTCAGTCGTCCATCCACAGCAGCTTAGCACAGCAAGCTAGCGGCATAGGGCACAGGGGCCATCAGGTCAACTTAGCTATTCGCCTGAAAGTCAGCCTAGCCGGCCTTGCCTCGAACACGGCAAAGCAAGCCAGCCCTATCTAACTCATATACATATATAGGTTTAGGGTTTAGGGTATAGGGTTATATATATATATATATACATAAGTCTTTGACGTGCACTCGCCGCAATCCGACGAAGCACAGAAGAATATGTCCTGAGATGCACTCGACTGTGAAGTACCTGAGCCCTATGTAACTCACAACTCGTGGCATCGGCACAGGCCGACGAAGCCAATGCAGAAATGCCTTAAGCCATGGCAGCCGCGAGCGACGGCGATGAAACGTTGGCGGATTCAGTCGCTGACGACTTCCAAGCGACTTGGCATGTAGGGATCAATATTATGTCTTCAGGATGCGCTGTGAAGTTCAACCGCCTCACACAGCCCACGCAAGTACCTTTCTGAGCCCTACATAGTGACGGCATTGCAAGAGCATCCCCGATGTGAGCACGAAGCGTTTGCAAAGCCGACTCCCTCGACCAGACCGACGATCGCCATGCGTGGAATCGACTTAGTGGCATAGCACTTGCCTGGTCGCTGGTTTCTCGGCAGCAGTGGTGAAGGAGCTGGGCTTGTGGCTGCAGGGTCCGGGATTGTGATGATTCGACGATCGTTTTTAGGAACGAAATGCTGCCTGCTTGCTGGGAGCTTGTTTCCCTTCGGGACTTGGCTGTGTTCGGGTCCATTGGCTTATATGCTTAGTTGCTGCAAGGGAAAACAATATCCCGTGCAGCTAAAGTGCTCAGAGCACCTGACCCCCGCACTGCCTGGGCGGGAAGTCTTAGCGTTCGTTACGGTGTGGTCTGAATAAGTCTGATGTGTTCCGATTTTTTGGAACTAGTTGGCCATTTTCCAATCAATTTCAATGGTGGCAACTGACGAGACCCCACAAGATCATACAAGAGCTGCTGCTGATTTTGCCAGATGCGCGTCGGACAAGAAATCCAGGGATACCTGCAGTCACGCTTGTCGCAAAGCAATCGTTAGAAAACATATCTGACACAACCACCATCATAGTCGCCAGCAGCGGCATCAGCAACATCTTCATCATCAGCATCAGCACACCCATGTCACCGTCATCATCCTCATCAGTGTTCAAAAGCTACCCGCAAACGCGGCAATTGACAGCGATAAAATTTCTTGATGACAAGTAGAGACAGCAAGAACATCTGCATTCTACTAACAACAGAGGTAGCGGTGTACCTGGGCTGAACAACAGCAACTAGCAACAACTATAGGACTATGTATACTAAGTCTTTAGGTAAGAACTCAGTGCATCAACTTCGGACCTAACCTGCTGAAGCCTTGCCGGTGTCGCAAGGCCATTTCCGTGGCTTTGGCAGCCCACTGTTCCCAGGGGGATCGGCGCCAGGACGAGTTCAGTTGCAGAGTCGGGGCAGAGTGCTTGCAGGGTTGATTTAAGTAGTCTATAAGTAGTCAAGTCCTGGCACAAATGCCTTCCATACATTATTTTCGTGCTCGCACGGTACGTGCTCCATGCTCATGCAATGTCACCCGTGGGCTTGCTGTGGGTATACTGAGCTTTCCAAGTGGATCCCAGTGGATGCGTGCAAGGTGGATCGCCGCGCTGTTTGCACAGAAAGACAAAACGCGACATGCAAAAAGCCCAAAGCACCTATTCAGGACAAGCGTCTGCGACTAGAGCATTTTCAAGGCTTGGAATCGATTTTTGTTCGTAGAAACTTCGTACCCTAACAACTGCAACCAAACCTTAAAAATCCAGGTTGGCAGTTTCTCATGTGCTGCATCATCATCTGGCACCATTACTGCAACCCGACCGACTGCGGTTCGGGACAGGAGGGCTGCACACAGTGTCAGGCTGCCCGGGTTCACTTTTGATTCAGATCAGGTTGAGTGACACCGGGTTAGGTCGGTTAGGTCTTCTTCCGTCGCTTTATCAGCATTTGCTGAGCATGCGACAGCAGACAGTATTTCAGTTTCTGGCGTGGAAACTCCAAACTCCGAATCTGAGTGCACCAAGGCAACCCTAGCATCTTCTCGCAATTGGCATATTGCTCCGTGACGTTCTTCGTCTTCTTTTCGGGCGTCGTGACGCAGTACGCGTATGTAGTGCCTTTGAGTCATCAGAGAAGAAGGGATCGGGAGGCAGGGTCGATGAGACAGAGATTCCGTCACCTCCGATTCGGCGATGTGTCATGACGATGCATGTTCTTCGCTTCTGATTGGGCAGTATAGAGCCGCAGGGATGTTCTGCGCTGATCCAAGGACAAGATGTCTGGTGTCAATGCACACCTGCTTTCATTCTACTTGCGCCGAATCGCTCGAGTTCTTCCGATGTACTATGGCACCTCGTCTACAATCTTCCGTTATTTTTCAGAAGTGAGGCGGTGGGCAGCTTGGTTGTCCCAGTTTGCCATGCAGTGGCAAAACGGGTAGGCTTGGCTGCCACACGCATCTCGTGCGAGGAAGAGGCACCATGCTTGAATAGGGGATGCGGAAGGATCATGTGTCAAAAAAAGCTATGCAAAGATCATTCGTGCAGGGGTTAAGATTGATGTTTCTGGCTGAGTTCGGGAGATCTCAAGACAGAGCTGCAGAGTCCAAGGAATTCACTTCCTGGTGTTGGCTTTGTCGGGTAAATCCCTGGCAACCGACTTCCAGGACTCGGCTGGGCCATCCCAACATGGGCGCTAACCCTAGAAATGGCAACTTCACGTAGTCCAAGCCTGCTGCGCGAGGACTCGGTCTTGATGATTTGCACTTGGCATGGGTCCTCTCCTGCCACAAATTTTCCTGCATGGACGGTCTGCGCGCTGGTGTGGCGCCTGCCTTGCACTACATTTTCGTGCCTGCAGAGTTCAGTGATGAGGTTCAAGGTGAGGGGGTTCAGGATCGTGGCTCGGAGACGGACGCGAAGCACGCGTAACTAGTAGCCCGCGCTTTTCGGAACCGGGCCAGCGCAATCAAGTGTAGCAGCGCGTGAAGAGAAGAGCTGTGCCTGACTCTCGAGTGTCTCCTTTGTCAATTTGATGGTGATTTCGCCAAGAGTTTGAATGATGCCGACACCCAATGTTGACGCACACATGTGAATCGGCGCCATGACCTTCAAGCCCTTCTTGTTCCCAGCCGGAGCTTCAAGGTGCTGGTTGTTTGCTCCACTGCCTTCCCGCCTCCTGTGCTGCATACGACAGCGTGGCTTTGCTGCGCTTCCTTCTCAGCCATGCCTTGGTCCCTCATGATACCCCTGTTTGCCCATAGGCCCTCAAGTAGTTCCTTTTTGGGGTTCATATATAGAATCCTATAAGGTAACCCCAAAAAGGAACTACTATGGGGCCTATGGGTGGTTTGTAACTACTCATCCCGTCGCTCCTTGGCACAGAATGCGAACAGGGACCGCGTTCAATCATGAGGTTTCGGGAGCAGCGTGCACTACCCGATGGCCCTTTGGAGCTGTTTGATGACGCTGGGCTTCTGCGATGAAGTGCAGCCTGGCACGTAGCGGCTGGAGCAAAGAATTGTTCGAGAACTTGAAAGGCCTTCAGTGAGCTAACTTGAGAAGTCGGGAGCTTGGCTTCATTATCGACGAAAAACCCCAGTCATAAAGCCGCTGTGCAGGCGAAGGGAAGTAACAAAGAAAATCCAAAGTGGTGACAAGTAAGACTTATTTACGGTACTGGGTTGTTCGATAACAGGAAGCTATGAAATTGGGACATGACAGGATACTGTCAAGTCTGGACTCCTGTCTAACGGAGTGCGAGTCTACTTCATGACGGAGTTTGCTATTTAAAGTGCTTCAGTCCGTGCACGATTCTTCGCACGCACTGCTTGGTTCAGCGGCCTAGTCTCACTTTCGACATCCTAACACCGGTGCTCAAGGTGGGCTCGCCTTGCTCCTCGAATTGCAATTGGACGTTATGACTAAACCCTTAAACCCCAAACCCCCTAGAACCACAACCGCTGAATTGCTCCAGAGATTGCGAGCGCACTAAGATGCCTGACCCGGACCTCCCTCTAATGGTTCAGATTGACCGCTGATGCTGCTGCTGCTCCTACTCCTACTCCTACTGCAACTCCTACTCCTACTCCCCCTACTCCTACTCCTACTCCTACTCCTACTCCTACTCCTACTCCTACTCCTACTCCTACTCCTACTCCTACTCCTACTCCTACTACTCGTACTACTACTACTACTACTACTACTACTACTACTACTCCTGCTACTACTACTACTACTACTACTACTACCAGGTGATAAGGACCTTCGGACTTGGCCCAGACAGTGTTGAGAAGCTTCCAGTCGTCGGCCTCCAGTTCTCTTAGCCTTCGGTTCAGCCATTCAAGAGGCTGTACGGCCGGTAATATAGAGGCTTAAATGTTTACCAATACTGTTGTAGAGGTTCCTTATTATAACTATGATATACCCCCAAACCCTAGTCTAGTCATTAAGGCCTCTATAGTATGCACATCTTCTAGCATCTCCTCTCCTTGCACAAGTCCTCACCCCTAAAACACTTCCAAGGGCAGCAGGGGGAGACACACCCGCACACAGACAATTTTGTAAATGTGTGTGTGTATGTATATATATATATATGTATGTATATCTATATCTATATTTACCTACAATTATTATACACATATGTATGTATGTATGTATGTATGTATACAGCTGTATGTGTGTTTATGCATGTCTACAGGATTTGCTTACCGAGTTCTTTGTTTGTTCATTCATCAATTTGTTTATGTGTCTGTAAATCTGTGTATATTGTGTATGTGAACATGTGTGTGTGTGTATATATATAGATGTTTGCATATGCAGATTTCATCTCATGGATTTCGGAGATGGGCTAAATGCATCCCTAGCCGTGCCTGATGTTGAAGGCATATCGACAAGATGAGGACATGGACTTGGACTACTGGTTCTATGCCGCTTGTTTCATTGTTTGCCAGGTCCTTTCTTCCTTTAGATAATATAGGGGCCTAAATAGTTGCCTATACTATTCGGGGGGTTTCTTAATATAATGATAGTATAATGGACCGCAAAACCCTATTCTCATCTATGTCGCAGCACGCCGATCTTGGAGAGCACAGGTTTGGAAGGCGTAAGAGCTCGCCTTTCAGGCGAACCGTTGAACCGGGACCCAAAACCTTGTTGCACCGAGGAGACAAAGCACAACGTCTTCATATTCTGCTTGGGCATGGGCGTGGCAGAGGCTCTGGCAGATGCTGCTTGCTTAGGCAAATCTCTCCAGACATCATCTAGCTTGTTTCCAAATTCAGCTAGAAGTTTGCAGCGGAAATTGTGGCTTCCGCCGGCCACTGGCGTTTGACATTTTGCTTGAAATTCGCGAACGAGCAAGCGAAGCCAAGCAAAGCTAATAAGGAGAATCCAAGCCTGGTGCATAGAAGTGCGGAGCAGCGCCAACTCTAAAGCCAACTGCCTGTCTTGCTGCAGTTGGCCCAGCACTTGCCCGATGCACCGCATATGGCGTGGTTTTGGCCCATCTGCTGTGATGTGACCTTGTCCCTTGTCCGGAGAGAGAGGCTTGCTCGACGAAATGGCAAGGTCGTCCGCTCGATGATTGCATCTCCAGCATGGGACCCAAAGCCCTTCATCAACGCAGCATGCGCTCACTAAAACACACATCCCGGGCTTGGGTTCCTGTGGAGCCAGTGCTGTGCATCCAACAAGAAAGTGAAGGGATTATCCCAAGGGTCACTCTAAGGGCTATTACGGCTTATTGATCCTGCGGTTATTTAATGTACGATAACGGTTCTGATGTCGTTGCGCCATGTCCCGCACGAAACCCGAGGCCGTTCACGGTGCAAAATCTGCAAGCCTGCGAAGTCTACCTGAACCCGTGCTTTGCTAATCCTTGGACTGACTTGTGCAGTAACTGTTATCAAATATAATTTAGACTACACCCAACAGTCAAAGCCCTAGTTCGTCATCCCCTTAAATCCTTTAGCCTTGAAATCCTAAGTTCACCCAAGGCCCGTGAGTTCGAATCTCAACGCCCAAACTCAGGCTTACGACCCTGGCCCTGACGGCCTCCTGGAAGCAGGGCTCGCCTACCTGGGGCTTCAGCTATTGGAGTGGCTCCTTTGCGCTTGGGATGCAATACACAAGTAGTGGTTTTAGGTACAGGATTCAATGATTCCGGGTCGATCACTGGATATGATAGGAGGGCCGCAAGTGATGACTAGAAGACGATGATGGCAGCAATTGCATTGCTGCCGCTCCAAACCCGTTAATATTACGACCGCTGCTGCTGCTGCTGCTGCTGCTGCTGCTGCTGCTGCTGCTGCTGCTGCTGCTGCTGCTAGTACTGCTACTTCTACTACTACGACGACGACAACTGCTACTACTACGACGACGATTACTGCTACTACTACTCCTAATCCTACTGCTTACTACGACGACGACGACGACGACGACTACTTACTAGCAGTAGTACTAGTAACTAGTACTAGTAC
>CAJNDV010008236.1:822-24604 GCA_905221635.1 Symbiodinium sp. CCMP2456
TAGGGTTTAGGGGTTTGGGGGTCCTTGGCACAACTCAGAGAGGTTCCTTGCTGAGGCTTCGAATGCGGAAGCAAATCGAAAAAGCCGCTGGGGAGGGTCGGCAAGTGATGCCCTCCCGCTTGTGTGACCCCATCATCCCACAGCCATGCCGCCCTCGTGCCTTCGTCCACGCATAGGGTCTTCGCATGAGATTTGGGCAGAAATACAGAAAATAATTTGGAAGCGAGAGTTTAGTCGAATCCGATTCTTTCGCCCGGAAGGCTCTACAAGGATGCGGAGGATGCCTTGCAGACGGTGCTGGAGGAGAAGCGCGTGGAACAGATCGGGAGGCGATTCCCCAAAACTCGGCAGGGCTTCAGTGCGCAAAGCAGCAACTTCCACCCAGGCAGCTGGCAGACGCCGCCGCGAGAGGCCATGGGCCATCACGCGAGAAACGTGAAGATGCCGAATCATGTTCCTATTATACTATAGTGATAATATGGAACCACCAAAATAGTTTCAAACTAATATTGATAATGATTCAGTCCCCTATTTATTTCATGCTCGTAGTTTCGACGACATCCAGCATAGTAATTAGTTCGTTCACTAAGCGACTGATCAGCATTCAAGCAAAGGCGGTCCCGGTAACCAACATGTCCTGCACTACGTGCCATGCGGAGAACACTCAAGGCTTGTAGGAACACAGCACGCCATGGTTTCTGCATGGTGCCCGTGGGAGGAATGGGCGTGACACACCAAGACTGCCCGCACTACGAAAAACAGATCTGGCAAAAGGACATCTCTTGCAAGCGCCTTGTAGGATTGGCATCGGAAAAGCATTGGAGGCCGCTCTTGGATGCGACGTGACCCCACCAACTCTCAATCCGGCTGCTACTGCTGCTGCCGCTGCTGCTGCTGTCGGAGGTGATTTGGAGATGTTGCACAGCCTGCTGCAGGCCAGCTGGCACGCTATCGTGCCAACATAAGTGCTTTTACTGACAGCATCTTGGCCACGCAGCACGCGAGGCTGGCAAGACGCATCCTGGAGGTTTGGTTCCGCGAGTTGCATAGACGAAGGGGCATTCGTGTCTCAATCAGCTTAGGCTTGGATCCTGTTTGCTTAGATTCACTGATGGTCATCAGAGCGGACTCATCTTTGTCTGGAGCTCACAACAGGCTCCCTACTGACCGAACGACCAGAGTTTTCGGAAGCGGAGGCAAGCTGCGCTACCAGAGCGCATTGATATTCAGTGATGGGCACCGAAGATTGTGTCTTCTTCTGACGACAGATGATGGCACGTGATTTCGTTGCTGCCCCTGCACGTTAGACGCATACTTCGGCATTTCCCCGAAGGCAGCTCTCAAGAAGGGCGTCCGCACAACCGGCCTGCTTGGTGATGTCGGAGCATCCAGCTAGAGTGAGGCAGTCCAAACTCCTCGAAAGTCCCGGATCCCCAAGAAGATCAGCATGGAAAGCCCCGAAATATCCTACAGCCTAAACTCCAAACTCTAAACCCAGCCCCTGGAAAGACTCCCTCGTGAAATTCTCTCTTCGCTGAGCCCGAAGCATCGGTGCGGGGTTTCCAAGGGTTGGGTCGCTTATTTGCAGGCCAGTGGCTTAGTTCTGGCAGGGTTAAGGCTTCATAATGTCTTCGGTGTAGAGTCTAGTTTGGATGTACGGGAGTTCGCTCCGTCTATATGTCTGTGGCCGTCGGTTCCCTGCTGATTCTCAGTTAGACTTGCTCATGGTTAGGGGGAGGGGTCGGCCTCGAGGCCGTGCAAGCTAAGCTTTCGCCCCCGAAAGTACGAAATGCCAGTGAATGCCACTCTTGGGACATGATCTGGGAACCACCCATCAGCTAGGCTGAAGGAGGGCTGTTTCGAACCGTATAAAGAAGACTTCAGATTAGAGCCCTAGTCGCATGCCCACTCCGTAGATAGATCGAGAGATATGTGTGTTGTGTATCTATTTCCACACAACATAGCCGTAAGGTAGGACATGACATCGTCCGGTTCAATGTAACTGCACCCGGGCCAGGCCAATCGCTTCAACGCGCCATTGCGACGTGTAGCCGCAAAGCCGTGCAAAAGGCATGTGCTGAGGCAGCGAGCTGCTGCAGCAAGTTCGCTCCCTGCCGCCTAGTCACAGAGCAAGAATGGGCATGTATTTGCAAACTGTGCTGCAGCTTCACATCGCCATCTTCAGCAGGCCGAAAAATACGGCTACTCAGATTTGCCTGAGTACACGCGGCTGGTGGATTTGCAGAGGCACACGGCTCAGATGGGGGCCGTGCAGTTTTTGATGCGAGAACCCAAGCTAAACGCATGAGCTCCTGTTCAACGGCATATGCAGGCAGCTCTCCTTGCAGAACCTGCAAGACGCGCGAGTCTCGGACAACATGCGAGAGCAACTTCAACTAGTACACGGTTTGTCTGGTGAGATGTTGCGAGGCAGGAATGTGCATATGTTATGCATAATAATATTTCGCATATGTCATAGGTTAGGTGGCTATACTGTATGATAAGTGTCAAAGGTATATACATGTATCTATATGTATATATATATGTATATATATATATATGTATATATATATATATATCTATACATGTCTCTATATATTTACTTGTTTTTCTCTATATATACACTTTTTCGTATTTACTTATCTATACCACTCTAACTCTACTAGGCTCTGTACTCGACTGCTTCTGCCGTGTCATGTCTGCAATGTCTTATGTCCAGGGCAGCCAGTGAAAATCACGATAGAGCATCCCCAGACGAGGCTCACGGTACAACAGGAAGCAAAGAGATAAACACACACACACACGCACACAATCCAACCGACCGACAAACCAACTAACCAGCAAGCCAGCCGACCAAGCAACATAAAGCAACCAAGCACGCGAACACCCAAACAGATACGCAAAGTACATGTATTTCGATAACCATAAATACATGTATCATCAACTATCAGCAAATATGAACAAACAGTACATACGTGTAGATATACAGAAAGACATGTATCTATCTATCTATATATATATATATATATTCATATCAGTTTTGCTGTGTTCCATGAAAAGCAGAAATGCAGAAACACATGCACACAGATGTTTGTATGTATATATATATATATGTATATATATATATATATGTATATATGTATATATGTATATATATATATACGGAGGTGTATAAACTAATACTCAATGTGTACACCTGTGCAGATACCTGTGTATATCTATATATATATATACGCATGTATTCGTGTGTGTGTACAGTTGGACATATACATACATGCATACCTGATACCAACTACTAGTATTGACAGATAGGTAGGTAGATAGGTAGGTAGGTAGGTAGGTAGGCAGGCAGGCAGGCAGGGAGGTAGGTAGGTAGGTAGGTAGATAGGGAGGTAGGCAGGTAGGCAGGTAGGCAGGCAGGTAGGTAGGTAGGTAGGTAGGTAGGTATAGGTAGGCAGATAAAGGGTAGTTCGACAGACAGATAAACAGATCGATAGGTAGATAGATAGGTAGGTAGGTGGCTAGGTAACTAGCTAGCTAGGTATGTAGAGAGATAGATAGGTGGGTAGCTAGGTAGGTCCGTAGGCACATAGGTAGGCAGGTAAACAGGCAGATAGGTAGCGAGATGGATACGTAGATAGGTAGATAGGTAGACAGTTAGATAGACAGATAGACAGATAGACATAGTGTTCGTTGCTTTGCAAACCTCGCAGTGCCGATCGGCCAAAATCGGTTTCAGGACACTAATGGCGAGCACGACGAAACCGTACTACCGGCGGTGGCACCACTGTGCTGTAAGAGGCAAAGGTCAAGACGCGGTTAGAATGTCCCGCTGCAGCCATGCTGGATGATCACCGAGGCAATGGCAAGAAGAGATCAGGAGACAACCGAAGAACTTGATTCTGTCTTGTGGAGGTGCTCAAGATGCTCTGGCTTTCGAAATCGAACTTGTTTCGTCTTGGTCCGAAAGAGGTTTCTGCCGCAATGCATTCGCTTACAAAATCCCAATAGAGCTAGCTTTGCACGGGACGCCCTGCCCATCAGATTCCTGCAACGGAAGGAAGCTTTGCGCTCGACGCTGCAGGAAATGATCGAGCAGGAGACTCATTTCCGATTAGATCCTCCACGATGCATGGCAACAACAGAGCTAGTTAGCCATGATGAGCTTGCAATGTGGGAATTACGGCATTTGTGAGTTTCAAGCGCAGGATGTGGACGTCCGTGCCTGGGCTGGTCAGGCTCGGACAGGGAGAGGTTCACGAATTACATGTTTTAATCGTTTTTACTGTAAGGGGTTCTTTTAAATGAGCCTGTAGATACGGCGGATATCGCGGCAACGGTCCTGTGCCATGGGCTTCCGCTTGCAAAGATCTGCCAGCACCAGGAGCCGAAGTTTCAAGAGGCGATCAAGGCAACGGGAGCAACGCAGGGATCGGGTGGCCAAGGAACCAGTTGAAAGCCGGTCGTACGCCGTTGGCCTTGCAGGTCTACAAGGAGCTGCTGGGGCTGCCTCCGTGACCTGTTCATGCCTGCGAAAAGTACAGATCGGAACTATGCGATGGCGAACATGCCTATGCCTATATGCATCAGCCGTGTGTTTGTGTGTTGGCTCCAAGCATCGTGTAATCTCTTGCAGCTTGAGTCAAAAGAGCATCTTCTACGTTGCAGGTACTTCGAGAATGAACAGGTGCTGAGCAAAATCTCCAAGAGTGGGCTCCTAAGACTCGGCACTGTGCACCCTAAACCCTACATAAAGCCTTTTTCTGAAGCCCTAAAGTGTCCCCGCGAGCTGAAGACTCACAGGCAGCGTCAAGAAAGAATTGCTGCAAAACACCCTCTGTGAGGCAAGGCCGGTCTTCCGTGCTGTTGTTGCTATGACATAGTTCCTATGGTAATGAAATGCAGTGTTTATATAGTACTAAGATGTTACAAATATATTAATTTGTATACATGTATATAGTACTAAGATGCTACCAAATATACTATTGTTAGTTTTTTCTACTATTAACATACTATATATCATACTGTTGGCACCCATTGGCCTAAAAGTTGGGAAGGTCTTCCAAGAGCTGCTCGACGCAACGTACCGCCGCGCGAGGGCCCCGGAAGCGTCGGAAGCCCCATAAGTCCAACGATAGGGGTTTAGGGTTTAGGATTTAGGGTTTAGGGATTAGGGTTTAGGATTTAGGGTTTAGGGTTTAGGGATTAGGATTTAAGGTTTAGGGTAAATCCTTTGCTCCCTGCACCCAAGACATCGTAGCGTGCCGACGAAGTCAATGAGCAAGACGCAAGATCAGGTGCGGACGAAGGACCGGAGAGGAGATGTGCCGCCATGACCCAATCTCTGAGATGGGACTGCCATTTCGCTGTGGTAGCAGCGTGGTCGCTCGCCAAGGTCACGGCTGATCGTCAAGGAAGCCGTGGCTGCTCGCGAGCACATTCTGGTGATGTTTCTTTTTTTGCAGATTTTCGGTTGTTGCAATCACAGTTCCATGGATCCTGCTCGCCCTTGAGGTTGTAAAGAATCTGCCGAACTTTGTGGAATACGTGCGAAGACGCGAGGACAGACAGTGTAGTTCAAGATACACAGTTCAGGATACACAGCCGCTGGGAGTGCGGGACAGGAGATTCGGAAGCAATGCCAAGAGCGTCAGCTCCCAAGTTGTTCTATCGCTACATAAGACGAATGTGCAGCATTTCTAACAGACAATTACACTTTCTTACCGCTGTCTGCTTACATAAAGCTCGTAGATCACATCCTGAAACCATCATCACAGTGGTCAGCTGCTTCACAACCCGACTTGTCTGCAGCGTCCACTGCCGGTACAAGGTCCCCATCCATCCACGCTCCTCAACCAGCTGGAGAGCAGATCTGTCGGATTCTCGGATTCAAGACTCGGGTACCCGTCGACATCCGTCGACAGAGTCATCTACATGTAGGCTGACTTGGCGGAATTGCCCGGATCGCACAGGTGTGCAAGACATTTGCTGCCTTGCCCAGTGGGAAGCCGTCTGCCTGGCAAAGCTTTGACTTCCTCAAGTAGCTCGCACTTTCTGCGAGTATCGTTGCGTTTGCCTACTACGGGCAAGTAGACTTGCTGCACATTCCTGGGGGATGGCAGGTTCCACCAAGTTTGGAGAGAGTCTCACGACCTTCCGAATGATCCAGTTGATGCCCAGCGGCTGCAAGTTTATGCCGGTCTTCTGAGTGATGTAGCAATGGAAGCGTTTTGTTGCTTTCTACGCCAAGGCCGGCATCAACGAATTTTATCTTTTTCACGGTTGCGGCCTGAGTCTGCAAGCGATGATGTCGGACCAACCCATCGGCTCAGATAGAAGAATCCTCCAAGCTCTGCCTGTGCTGACGATAAGTGCTTCGACTTCGAACTGCAGCAGGAACAAAGCCTTCATCGGCTTTGGCCATAGCAGAAGGCTGCGGACGTTTCGAAAGCACGCGAGCGCCTGGATTGCGACTTTCCGTCGTGCCCTGTTGCACTCGCAGGTGATTTTCGTCTCGACCTGGCCGGTTCAAACGCCACCAGCTTATGTGCCACCTGTGTCTGGAAGCCAAAGTGAGTCAGTCAAAGAGAACTTGAAATTCAAAGCATCCAGTGGGCCGAGGCTGGGACACTTTACGGAAGAGGCCTCTACTTCAGCTTGAGCCTCGTGACAGAGCTCGCCAGAGAGTGCCAATCAAGGGAAACCTTTGGCCACCAGGTGAGAGCACTGGAAAGAGCGACGAGTGCGCTTCGCAGGACTAGGTACTAGAACCCTAAACCCTAAACCCTAAACATCCCTAAACCTTAGTAGATGCAAGTAGCTGCAGGTCTTCTTGGAGGTCACCCTCTTACGCTTGCACTGACAGGTACGCGACGGAAGACAGCCGAGGCATGTGCACCTGCGCAACCACGATAATCATAAGTCATATGTATTTTAACGTCAAAAACATATTTAGAATCATAAGTCATATGATCTGCATATTAACTGTTATGTATTATACATTAGTTGCATATTCACTGGCTTGACAAGCACCGCAGATGGAGCATATTGGAGCTCAGTAGGCTGCAAGATAAGAGCCGTCGCGGAAAGTTATTGAGTTGAATGCAGAGAAAATGGCAGATGTGCTCAGACGCATTTTCTGGCAGGACTTTGCTGCATGTTGGTAGCCTGGCATTGAGTCTCCGGGAACTTTTGCGGGCTTCTGCATTTCTCTGGAGCATCTCCTACCGGCCAGAAGGGAAACCAGCCGAGGTTTGCCGCGTCACTCTGGGCCGCCTACTGCCGCAGTCTTACAGCAGGATGTGCACCGGAAATGGGGCAACATGCTGTCGCTGTTAACCCGGAGATGGCCCGGCCGGAAGCGGAATTGGGGCCGGGTGGAAATGTGAAGAGACAGTTCTTTCGGTGGATCCAGATATCTTGAGGTACTCCGACGAAGAATATCCGAACACAAACGACCTCGTCAGGACACCATGCCGGCAACCTCAAAAAGCTCGCTGTGATCGGAGCATGTCACGGCAGGCGCTGTACCAGAGGCGAAAACCATTCAGTACTGGGAGATCGTGAGAAGATCCGCAACACGTGCGAGACCAATTGATTAGACTGCAATTGCACACAGGCTTGTTGGAAAGGACGGTTCATGTCGAGCTTAACGGCTGGAGACAGGGCTCCCCACTGTTGCAAGGTTTCGCGAGATGATCGTCTACGACACACACCAGGACACTGTCCGCAGACTGTTTGAGAACTGTGCGGCGTCATGGTTGAAGTTGTGGCAGGCTTATCCGGAGTTCGTCGTGTGGTACTCGAGAGAAATGTGACGCCAGTTGCCTTGAGCAATCGTTAATGCAGCGATACCGTCGCGGCTGCAGGAGGCTTTAGTAGTAGCACTCGAGAGATGTGACGAATTGATTTTGCCGTTGATTTTGGTTCTTTGCTTGCGTTTCTTACTGTTAAAGTTTGTTGTTGTTACCAATAGAACTGAAGTTGGTCTACTCTTATAGTGTAGTAGAAACAACGACGTAAGTAGTAGTAGAAGAAGAAGTAGAAGTAGAACTAGAAGCACAAGAGCAAGTACAAGTACAGGTAGATAAGGAAGTATATAGTGCGAGGAGCAGAAGTAGGAGTAGTAGCGGTAGGGGCCAAGTCAGTAGTGGGCAGGAGGGACCGTGGTAGCAGGAGCAGTTGCAAATCGGTTCTGCCCGTGTAGCGCAGAAGTTGTGGTAGAAGGTAGGAAGTACATAGCATGTTCAAGTTGTTCTCAAGCTTGTGGCATGCATGCACTGGCCTGCGGCGGGACTTGACAAGCTGCATTCACTTCCGTTGTCACATGACACGAACTTGGCTTGGCTTGATTCTTCGCGAACTCAACTCGGCTGGTTCGTATGGTCACGGTGGTTAGGTCCGTTTAGGTTGTCCAAGCAAAAGGCTCCTGCACCGTGAGGGATGTGCAGCTGCCGCGCACCCGTCGCGCGCAGGCACAGTTAACGAAGACGCCAAAGTAGCTGCAACTCAGACAAAATGCTGATCGTACGAGGGAGGATGCACCAATATAGGATGCGGACTAACCCTCTACGTGCCACATGACCCAGCTTGTAGGGGGAGTTCGCAGATTGGGCTGCTTGTTGAAACTAGAAGGAAATTGCACAAGCGAGTTTGACACTTGGAAATTGCCACGTATTCGGACATTCTATGGGTGAAGAGGAGTTTGAATCTTGGAAATTGCCATATATTCTGGCATTCTATTGGTAAAGAGGAGTTTGAAACTTGGAAAATGCCACATATTCGGACTGTCGGTTGTCTGAAGCCTGGCCTTGCCAACACAGGCCGTCATCCTGGACATTGAAGTCCTCGAGTTTGCAAATTTGGTAAGAATCCAGAAGGCCGAAGGAGCGTTGGCAACCTCTGTCTGTTCATCGCAAGAAAGAGCGACAGGAGCAGCAACAATTATGGGTACTATTGATGGACGAAATCTCGCATCATTTTTCTTACCCCAAGATTCCCTTCCAAACCCTGAACTTAATATTGATCTCTTCGCAATACTTGGGAGGGTGCGCGAATGACCGAAATCCTACATCACCTACATGTGCATGTAATATTGAAATTAGAGGGGCACGGGGAGCTCCAATGTTGTCAATATACCTGTCACGTAGGGGGTCATGTAGGATTTTATTTATCTTCTGGCAAGATATTCATATTCTGCGAAAATGGTGCTTGCGCGGTTTATAAGGGCATGGTAAGGTTCTACACAATAGCTAAATCCACTTTACCTGACATTCTCCAAATTTTGAGTCCCTTTACTATTAATAGAACCCTCTAATGCGTAGCAATTTCCAAATTTGGATTCTTTATTTTGAAGTTTAGATTAGTTCTACACTCTAATTTCAAATTCATTATTTAGGGGGGAATTATATTTTCTTGGATATCTTATAGATTCTAGATTGTCTTATTTTTATGCCTCGGAAAATGTAGTTCTTCTTTAATAATGATTTTGGAATTAATATGAAATTAATATGAAATTGCATAAATGAGTTTGAAATTTGGAAATTGTAAAATATTTGGATTAAGAATTTGAATATTATATTCTATTATTCTATTAATTATAAGGAATTCGAAATTTAGAAAATAGTATATCGAATTATCGGTTATTTGAGGCTTGGGTTTAGTATCGTAGGTGGTTAGGCCGTTATCTTGGAAATTGAAATCTTCGAATTTATAAATTTGGTAAGATTTCGGTCTAATAAGTCGAACTGGTAATTTCTGATTATCGATTTCTGTTATTATAAAGAAACACGATGGAAATAATAATAATTATATAATAAATGGCATCTCGCATTATTTTTCTTCCATTAAGTTTCTCTTCTTAACCCTGAATTTAAATATTGATTTCTTCATAATCTATAAGGTATTATTCTCACAAGAAGAGGTCGTCTAAGGTGCCTGCACGGCTTATGAGGGTATGGGCAGGTTCCAAACTTCAAATTCTTTTTTTATAGTTTCATACTAGTTTCAACCTCTAATTTCAAATTAAATTTTCTTAATTATGAAAGTGAAAAATCTTAATTCTTAAATATTCTAGATATTTTAATTTTCATATCCTAGAAAATATAATTCTATTTTAATAATAAACTTCAGATATTCTATTAGAGACCAGAAGTCTGAATTATAAGTGAAAAATCATATATTCAAAAGATCAATTATCTAAAACCTACCCTTATCAATACAAGCTAATATCCTAGACTTTCAAATCCAGAACCTAGAATACCGTAGGAACGGCAACCACTAACTAGCTATTATAAGAAAAAACGACAGCTGCAATAATAATTATAAATATTATTTCTAGACGAAATCCTATATTATTTTTCTTATATCAAGATTTCCTTCCAAACCCTAAACCTTAACATTAATCTCTTCACAATACTTAAGAAAATATACGCACGAATAACCCAAATCCTATATATATATATATATAATATTAAAATCAAAAAAGCACGGCGAGCTCAACTATTAGTAGAATCTATTTGACATGTAGAAGCATCATAACATTTCATCCATCTATATTTCTTTCCAATCTATTAATTATGAATCAAAATTTTATTTCTTAAATATTCAAATAGAAATTATTTTAAATCGAAATCATAAAAATACGAAGATTTCGATCTATTAGGATATATAAATAAATAGATATTCATAAAAAATAAAAAGGAAAGATCGTATATTCCAAATTCATTCTCTGGTAATTTCTCAATGACGTCGTAAATATTGTAATCAGAAGAAATTTCTCGATTTCTGCCTCGCGCCACGGTTTTGTGGCTGTTGTCGCATGCGCGAGCCGGGATCCAATTTTTCCACCCTCAACATAAAAACTCCATAATTTACTTCACCGTTTGTGGAATCTCGGAGGCTCGGAGCAAACCTTTGGTGCACCTTTTAAGAACGCAAACCGGACGCGGCTGCAAGAAAATCGGTCACGATGGAACATCTGGCCATCGTGGATCCTAGCTCCATGTTCGCCATAGTATGTACATGTCTGCAAGCCGCATTCAGGAGTTGCATGGCATTCAAGCCAGCGAACTGACACTACGACAACACAGGCCGCCCTACAGAAGCTGTGTTCTACGGCCGTCAAGAAGCGAAGGGAATCGCGGCTCAGTGCCATTGAAAACTACATGCACTTCAACAAGCTGCGGCGCTGGCCTGCACCGTGCAACATTGCATTCCACTGCTGCGTATGCCGAAAGGGGACTTACAAGTTGGCCTCTGCTTGAGTCTCTGGACGGATGGCCCCGGATGTCCTTCAGAACTCTTGGAGCTACGAGAATTCCGAGGTTGCAAACATGTCGACATAGCGTCGGCACCGTGAGGTCCTTGTCACCGAAGCGATCCATGGCAGCAGAAATTGGTGACACCAAGTTCTGCTCATAGGACTCCTTGAGCAGCATTCTGAATTGAGATTAAGTATCCGAACGGACCCGCAACTCCTTGGTGTTCTTGGATGAGGACAAGTGGTCGTCGGCAACGTCGCAACCCACCCTCATGAGGCAAGTGACTCTAACAATCAAAATTGTGCCGACTGGCATGGACATTCGTGAGGCCCCTCCAATCGCATGCAGTCGAGCAGCAGCATGCCGTGAAAGTGCTCGAGAAGGTCCTTAGCTTGCTTCTGCCAATAGCTATCTCACAGCCTTTGTGGCCTTATGAGTCTGCATGAAACATCTCGACAGCATTGATAAGCTGCTATACATGGAAGCACGCCTGAATTTAAGGTGATTGCTTGATGCTTTGTATGCGCTTCGTAACTATGTCGACAGACAACTTCACATGGAGAAACCATTGACAAACACACTGCCAGCAAGATCGCCTGGAATCTTTGTGCTGAGCACTTCAGAACTTCATCACGCTGGCTACCAGTAACTCGAGGCAAGTTACGACGAGGGCATCCACACTGTCGGGATCTCTCTTTTCTCCGGAAGCGTTCGGCTTCCCAGCGGCACCATGGATCTGCCAGGAGCAGGGTGGGTTCGGTGGGGCCACTCTGTGCATCCATACAGGCGCAACTGAGGCCTCATGGACCAGTGCATAGGCTGCCAAGCACAAGGGCCTTGCGGGATGGCTAAGCCCCAAACTCCCTTCACTCGCCATGCTTTCAAAGGGGCCCTCGGAAAACCGCACCTGAAGACCCGAGAGTCCAGAAGACAGTGGTTCCGAAACATCAGGCGCCCGATGTCCCGGACGTGGGGTGTGTGCGCCGTGTTCACCTCCTGGCTTCCTCGGAAGTTGTCGATGGCCATCTCCAGCGGGCCCAGCTGCGCATCGAGGAACTCGGTGAGATCCTGAGCGAAAGGAGAAGGCAGCACTATGCAGAGTCTCTGGTCTGGTCCCCTCACCGTGGCTACCAGCGTGGCCTCCAGCTCGCACCACTCGAGCATGGCGTGCTTCAGGAAGTCGTGCCGTGCCCGGTTCAGGCGCAGCTTCTCTGCGGCGCCGGTTCCGTCCGGTCCATCTGTGAGGCACGAGAGCCCCGACATGACGGAACTTCGCCGCCAGATGGGCAAACAGAGGCGTTCCTGGTCCAGCGAGATGCCGGAAGAGCCCTGAGCCAAAGGCAGAAGAGTGTCTCTCTCTCTCAAGCTGCAAGTGCTCGCTCCTGGAGCTTGGCGGTGTCGGTTGCCACATCGTCTAACCTAAGCCCGAAGATGCGAGCGAACATCAGCAAAAAAATGCCTCGCAGTCTACTGCCTGATAAATGCATGCATCTTTGGTTGCCGTAGATGATAATGATTGTATCAGCAATTGCGACATGATGCTGATCCATCGCCCCGGCGTGCGATGCGCAAAGGGCATGTGCAGCACATCGAGCCCTTAGGCAAAGCTCCTGGAATCTGGGGTCATGCTGTGGTTGAGCATGGGCCATGGGCTTTCGGAAGGGCACCAGTCGCTGCTGTCTCTTCTATCGTGGAGCCATGGTAGTGCAATGGTCCCGCACACTCCTCACGCACCCTCAACAGGGCAAGTGTCGTGATGAGATGCAAGCGCCAACTCGGTGTGGTGTGCATGGCCGCGGTTCCAGGCGCCAGGCGGTATGGAGTACGTTGTCGTTTACTGAAGTTTACGCAAGAAAACTCTAAGCAGGTCTGTGCGGCTCGATCCACACTGATGCTGCAGGTTGTGGCTTTGGGATGGAAGTTCTGGGGTTGGGAAGCCGCGAGCTCCCATAAAGATACAACATCAACTTTTTTGAAAAAGGTCACACTTCATCCCAACAGCAGGCGCTTCCTCCGTGATGGACTCATAGAGCAGCGCCCAGGAATCTGGCGTCACTAGCTTGTGGACCTTGCATCATCAGCACTGGTCTTCGTCCCTTTTTAACCACAGAGTCTGCGTTTTGGCTTTAACTGAGCCCTGGGCAATGCTTTCAATGGACCTTTCCAGCGCATCTGGCAAGGCCTCGACTCGCGCCGCCAGGCAGTGCGGCTTCACGAAGACTTGGGCAGCTGGAACTCCCCCTTCTCCACGGAGCGGAAGCCCTTCGAACTCTGGCACCCGGACATCTGCGACATCCTGGCTGCGCGACTATGCAGGAAGGCACCTCTGCTCTATCAGGCAAATCTGCTGAGCCCGAACATGAAATTTTGCGTCTGTCCTGAGTCTTTGCTGGCACGGCTTCCGTTTGAATCTCCTCGGGTGTGGCCTGGGCCTGGGCCTGTTTCGATTGGGGATCCTTCTCCGTCTCCTCGGCCTTCTCCTTCTCTGGCTGCTCTGCTTCCCTTTTCGACAGCTCGACGGCTAGCCTGAGCTGCGCCTCTTCGATGTTAATTGATGCGGTGCCACGTCCTTCTGCTTGAGGCTTCTTTGTTGTGTCCGGCTCCGGCTGACTTTCATTTAAGGCGAAGACTGTTGCCTCGTGGGCATCAAGAGTGGGAGTCACGCTGAAAACCCCGCTGTTGGCCCGCGGCAGCTGAGTCTTGCCCTTCTTGGAAGTGTCTGTGCCCTGAAAGTGCGCTCGCATCATCTCCCGATGCTCTTTGCTGTGCCATCTTTGAACCGTTTCGTAGATGTCGTTGACAGCTTCCTCGCTCAGGTCGACCGCATCGGAGCGTCCGCATCTGAACCGCATGCCTCAAGCATGCAGGCAACGCACTGTTGGGCAGCGAAAGTCGAACAATCACATCGCACCCTTCTCTTGTGTTGTGTCCCTCATGGCCTGTCCGCTTCGCCGGCTCTGCTTCTTCATCTGCGTCGTTCGTTCGCTTTCGCTTCTGCCCTGGAAGGACGGCGCCGCTGGACACCGCATCTCCAGTTGAGAGGCCTCACTGTGGTTGAACGAATCTGTACAAAAACCACTTCTTCCCTAAGCTACGTAGTGCTAGATGCAAGCCCGCACACAGTGCTGAGGGTCGGGGAACACGGACCGATACCTGACTTTGCGTCTCTGAGACCCTAGAGCGTCTGGAAGGCTAAATTAAATCGGATGTGCTTCCAGGGGCCCTTTTCTTTTTCACTTTGCAAGCAGCAACGAAAAACGAAAGGGGAAGCAAGCGTCAGAGCCAGCAGCATCAGTAAGTGCCCCGCAGGTCGAACAGCAAGATCTGTTGGAAAGAGTGCATGACAAAGCTGTGATTCTTGTCAGAGCACTTACCAAGACGCGAGACCAAAAAACGCGTTGACAAAACTCTGCATTGTTTGAAGCCCTTGACTGTGTCGACTGCAGCACCACGACATTATGTCAGGTCATGCCGACAATCGCCTCGACCGCAACGGAATTCATCTGAAAGAGCGACACTGATAATGACTGCCGTGACTCTGACTAACAGCCACAAGAGTCCGAGCCGTGTTGCCCATATCGGCCCATATCGGTCATCATACAAAGCATACTCGAAGTAACAATCCTTCTCGAGCGCCTCTGCAAACCACCTGGGCTCCCGGCCGAGAGGTCTTAGCAGCGCTTGCAGAGCCTGGCACGGCATCTGCTTCAACTCACGGAGGTCACTGTCTTCTGGGCTAGACAGACGTACTGGGGACAAATGTATACGACAGATGAAATACCTTCATCGAAAAAACACCGAAATGATCTACACGAGCGAGTATAGACAACTCGCACACTGATGCATTCCCACATGTCCATGCCGCCGGGTTGAACAACAGTCCAGCAAATCTGCTGTGTTTCAAGCGGGGGGGGGGGGGGGGGGAGGGATGAAGATGTCAATGTGGTAGCCGCAATCTCCTACACCCTAAGACCGAGAACCCCTAAACGCTACAAACTCTCAAACCCCAGCGTTCCCCTAAACCGTTGTCTCTATGTGCCCTACTAGTACTGTAGTCGCAGACTCTCCAAACTTACTACTAATAGTGTCCCACACCCAAGTACCTGAGAGCAAAAAGGCAAAGCGAAACGCATGACACTCACTCAAAAATATGGACAAACACAGCACCGGTGGATGCTTTTGCAGGGCTCTTCTGGGGCTTTCAGCATTCTACCGACTGAGGCCACTAGGATCACTGAAAGAGCTGGCTTTATGATTAAAGCCCTTGCAGCCATTACAACTGTTTCCTTTATGCTAAAATGATAAATGACTGCCTTGGTGCCAGGGTCCAGCAAGACCTGTGGCTTTTTCCGCGCCTTGCCGTCGTGCTGTAGCGACGCCCAGCGCAGGAAGGTCGGAACGGCCATTCGGCGGCACACCTGCAGGGAGTTGACTTCTTAAACAAAGACTTCGGACATATCATGGTCCTCTGCCTAAAGCTCACAAGACTTTGCATGGGTGCCTGCTTCACTAGTCACTTAACGTGCAAACGCCTTGGCACTGAACCAGTCCCAGCCGGCCCCTAATGACGGGCCGTGCTGAGTCCAAAGCTGACGTCTCACCTGCTCTGCAATGAGAAGCGTGCAAAGTGGTGAAAGTGGTGAAAATCACGGATCCTCGCTTCAAGCCGTGCTCTCTGCTAGCAAGAACTGGCCTGCATTGCAGCCAGTAGGCTGTATCGTAATGCCGGCGGCGCGCAAATCATCAACGGATCCCACTCCAGCCGCCTAGACGAGTTGTGGAGGCAGGACTCCGGATACACTATGCAGGCATGTCAAGCATCGGCGCTGGGAAAATGGACTTCCACGACCCTCACGTACAAGACTAGGATAAGGTGCTGAGCGATGATCAAACATCGAAGTGTTTCGCCTCATCGCATTGGACTCGTCCCATTCCGCGAGGGTTCGCAGGCCGCGGTAATGTTTTGTGGTCCCACCCAGATCTGCGAAGTCTCGCAGGGTCAAGAGACTCCACAGGCCTTGCAGGAAGTGACAAAGGCTATCTCTCTTTTTCATCTGTATTAGTATGATAAATCTGCATGTATGTACACACGTATGTTTTGTGTACGTATGTGTGTATGTATGTATGTATGTACGTATGTATGTAGACCTATTATATCTATATCAGTATCTATATATCAGTGTCTTCACCTCTCTCTCTCTCTATATATATATATGTAAACAAATAATATGTATCTTTAAATACACACATACATATTGTAGATGTTGGCTCGCAAGATCGATGAACGGAATGCCAGGAGATGAAATGACCTGCCTTCATTAGAATCCACGGCCACACGCATCATCCGGCAAAGCGGTCTCATCCGAACCGTTGTTACCGCCTCCTGATTCAGGGCACAGGGCCATTTGCGAAATTGCACTTTCGTTTGACTGGAGTGAATAGAAAACTTCAGGAGCTAGATGCACACCTACACCAGCTACTTAAGGTTGTTGCTACGTGTCACTTCAATGCACTGGCACTGGCTTTCTCCGAAAAAAGGACATGGCCTGAAGAGTGAAAACAAGCCGCCCTCACATCCTCTGCCCTCCTCACTGCAAAGCACTTCGTGACCAAGAGAACCATTCACCGAATCTCCCCGGGGCTTGCGGACGAAGCACTGACAGAAGCAGAATGGAGGAAAGGACCTGCAAATGAGATGAAATCGCGGGAGCTTGCGGTCTGTGCACTTCGGGGCGGGTCAGCCAGAGTCGCAGATGGTTGCGACTGCCGAGCCAAGACTCTGTTTCGACAAGTGTTCAAACACTTACGGACTTATTCTGAGCCCAGGAGAAGCTTTCTTCGTGCCTCTGGCGGGCATTCCAACAGCGGAAGGACGGAGCTGTCGTCCTGCCAGGGAACTTCGCCAGGGGGCATCCGACGTTCGACTTCACTGGACCATGGCTCAGTCTACCAAGCTAGGGTCGGCTGTACTTACACCGATTCTCCCGCCTCGAGGAGGTCTGCGAGCAAGTCGGCTCGCTCCTGGCATTGCCGATGCATTGCATTTTTTTCTGCCCGGACATAATGCGATTCAGAGAGCGGGATGCACGGCGTGCAGTGTCAAGAATTTAAGGCTGCAGCCTCAAAGGAGAAGTCCAAATCATTGGCCAGCGCGGCGTCGTCTGCCTCGTGTCTATCTCCAAACGAAAGCTATGGACAAAAATGGCTTCTAAAATCTTCTAAACTTCCAACCGTTACTAACTCTCAGAACTGTTCCGGGACATCTTTGGCGACCACTGTGCGAGGTCATTGCTGCAAACCAAGGGGCAGCTCGCTGCCGCTTGTCTAAGAGCCCGAAGATTGACGTCATTGCGACGGTGATGCAGCAGACATCAGTACTTGACGAAGAAGTTGCAACTTGCTCATGCTCACTCGTAGAAGTGGCGTTTACCAGCACTTGCGCTTTCGTCAGCCGGGAACATGGTCTGAATGCCTTGAGGGGGTTCCAGGATGGTACACCGTGAACATTCGTCGGGCACTGTGAGATCTTGGGCCACAGACCTGAAGAAGCTGCAATACTTCAGAGCTGCAAAAACACATACTGCCAGAAGAGGCATGCACATGTTCGCGCATACACATGTACAAACAGAAACGCGTACGTCGATATATGAACACAGACAGACAGACAGACATGCGTACACACATGCCAACATACAAACGTACATACACATATACATACACAAGTACATATATACATATACAGATACATATACGTGCACATTCACGCACAGCAAACATGCGCACAGGCGGTCTAGCTAATCATCAAGTGACTTGTATATGTATGCGGGTAATGTTTGATTCAAGTTTGAGAGATGTACTGGATTACCAATACACCCAAATACAGATGCAGTCAGTCAAGTGAACATCTTCATGTGCAATGTTGCTCCTCCATCTGCAAGTTTCGTTGGTCAGTTTCACTGTTACATCATATGATATGACCATCACCGACAAAGAGCATCATACATACAGACATATGCACACACACACAAAAACAGAGACAGACAGACACGCATACACACTTACGCACCCTCTGCTTTGTGCATCTGTTTCGTTTCGCAGGCGCTTGCTTCTAATCTCATGCAGCAGCAGGCGTTACCGTTTTGAACCGATTCGCGTCGTCCTCAAGTTGCATTCTGGTCCATTGGCCCGCAGGGCGCATTTGCCTGCTGTATGCTCTGAATTGATCTTGAGAGGGCCCAGGGGGTCTCTTGTCCAAGGACATCGCGTCCAGGGCCGCGCGCACCCCGTCCTTGAGGACTGCGATCTCAGCTTCGGGCCCAAGGCCTTGAAAGCTCCCGAGGCTCCCCAGGCTGCCGCGACTTTGATGAAAAGACGGCTGAAGAGAGGCTGAGGCAACTGAGGCGGCTGAGGCCGCTGAGGCCGAGGGAAAGGGAGCCGTCATGGACACGGAGCGTTGAGCCAAAGCCAGCTCTGCTGCTTCGCGAGCAGCCTCGGAAGCCGACCTTCGAAGCCCGGCGATGGAGAGTCCAAGTGTGAGAGCTTCACTGAGAGCCGGGCAAGGCGCGTCGTGTAGCTGACAACTCCTGAGGTCTTCAGCGCAAGCGAAGATTACACAACTAGGGCATGCCTTTTGGTTGCATGCTGGTGTTCTATGCTCTGATTGGCTCTGATGACGACGGCCACGACGATCATGGCCGCGACAGCGGAGATGGCTTTCGACGACTGCGACACAGTCTCGGCAATGTCATGGCGATGATGATGTTGACAATGACACTCTAGTACTCCTACGACTGCTGCGGTTTTTTGCTTCGTTACTCTCGTACATTGGTATCCGAACCACCTCCCGAGACCTCGCGATAGCTACACTCCTCAAAACATCCATCGGTGTCAGTGGAAATGAATGTTAAACGATAGCGATGAGACGAGCAGTACCCGAACAGTCTTTCAGCTTGCAGCTTCGGCACATCCAACAGTTGCGCCCGTTCTTCGTTCCACACGGCTCTCCTCAGTCTGACTTATTTCATGCTCAAAGGCTGTCTTGTAGCGTTTCTATCAAGGCTTCTCAAGACACAAAGGAACCGACTCTTCACGCATGAGCTGCTTCATCCTGTCCAGGATGCTCTGAAGACCTCGAGTGCAATCGACAAGAACAGGGACAGGACAGCGGTTTTGAAGTGAATTCGGGAACCGAGGCGTCTGCGAATGCACTCCGCTGCAGTCTCTTCGTCTTTCCTTATGCTGGCGAGTCTGTCGCCCCGCAACTTGTTTGCGAGCACGACAACACTGAAACAAATTCATGCTTCAACACCGTATCACACGTATACGAAGCATGTTTCCGTGGTGAACAGGCCTCGGCACCGGATCATCCTGCAAATCTCTGGCAGGGTTGATGTCGGGCTGTTCGGCCTGGGCTTGTGTACCCGAAGATGCTCGCAGAATTCTCCTTTCGTGCTTTCTTAGACCTTCCTTACGAGGATACCATGTCGTAAACATGTCCAATACGAGATCTTTTGGAGTCATGTCAGGACGAACCGGAAGTCTAGTTACAAATTGTGTTGCCACGCATGATCGCTTCTGAAACTTGTCCCGATGACGCGCAGGCTTCGTTTTGTCAGCCGGGACATCGGTGATCGCCAGTCGCACAAGATGTCTTATCTGCTCCCCTGAGAACTTTCAACTGGTATGATGCTCACAGAAAGTGGTTTGGGGCAGGCCGATAATTCTGGACTACACTTCGTGTGTGGGAACGTGCGCATCATGTCCAGCCGACCCTGTCACTACAGTAACTCATTGACTTTTCTGGAAGGATGTCTGCACTCAGCAATGGTGTTATCGCTGATGCAGAGCCTTCGAATCCACTTGATGTTGCCAAGTGCTGTGAAGTGGAGGCGGCAGCCAAATTCGATTTAGCCATAGTACATCTGCTCATTGAACCTCACAGACAACACCTGTGGCCTACGTGGCTTTCAGCCCGCCTGCAATGTTTCAAATCTTGACCTTGTCAGAAGACCTACGATATTTTAGCCAGGGCAGCATCGTTTCGCAACCAGCTGAAAATGCTCACGAAAAGGCTGAAAGCATACTGCAGTTCATAAGAAAACTTCGTGGCAAGCTGCCCGTTTCTTCAAACACTGGGGTCTTGGGGATGACTCCCACTATTTGCTTTCCAGTGGCCAGCTGGAAAACAAAAGAACAATCAGAACAGAATGCGCTGAGGCTGGGAAGATTCGATGGCGACCATCGTGGCACCCACCTACCATCAGTCTTCTGGCGGAGCATTCCTTACAGATCTAGTGTCAGGCGTGCTCATCGCTCTCTGATGTCTTTGCAAGATGGAAAGAAGCTAGTGGATGCAGAAAGTTCTCTGGATCACCCCTGCGAAACAAGACACACATTCCATGTCGGGCAAACATGTGCTACCTTTCTCAGTCGGGGATGGGACGAACTCGCCCGAAAAAGAACTTTCTGTCTTCAGCAGTGGGTTTCCTGATCTCGCGCATTCGAAAACCTGGGGGAATTCACATCCGAAACTAGTAAACGATGAAGCACGTGACGATGCAGACTGCCAGTGTCGGCCCTGCACTATCGAACTTGACACGGTTCAATCGCTATTGACACCTGGATCGAAAGCACCGTCGCATGCTGCAAGCTGTGTCTATGTGCTGCATTAGATAATCGAGCAAGTATGGGCTAGATCGCGCCCAAGCTTGCGATGTTTCGAGTGATGTTTGGACTCCAGGGTCCTGTGTTCTCATTACTTCGCCCATATACTTTCCCTTGATGCCCTTTGCAGCATTGAACATGAAAACGAAACAACCAGCCCTGCCAGCTCTGCGTGTGCTCAGCTGCGAGGGTGTGGCGCTCTCCTGCCAAATGCGGGTTTAGGGTTTAGGGGTTTAGGGTTTAGGGTTTAACTGCAGATCCATGGAACAAGGGCGGAGCGGTTTAGGGTTTAGGGTTTAGGGTCTAGGGTTTAGGGTTTATGGTTTAGGGTTTGCCGTCGAGGAACGAGGAGCCATGGAACAAGGGCGGAGCTCGGAGCTTCTCAAAGACCAGGTGGCTTTGACAGGCTCACGGCGCAGTCGTGAGCCTCGGCCGACGAGACGGGTGTGGTCTTCTGAGATATCCGGGGTCTGCAGCAAAGTTGCGGATTTGTTGGCATAGGACTTCACGAAGAACTGCAAGATCGAGGTCAATCCTGGGACCTGATTGGAGAATGTCGCAAACATCTTTTCCGATTTAAGCAACAGCTCTGGAACATGCTATCTATATATATATATATATATATATGGGTGCTTGTCAAAATTATGGTCCCTTTTTGGGTCCTTATTATAATACGGCACCTATTATTTAGGGTACCCCAAAAGGGACCATAATTTTGACAACCACCCACATATCATCTCCTTCACCGTTGACTTGTGACTCGGGTTCTCGCCTTTGGCACCTGGAGGCCCATCTCGACCTGCGCCTGGACACAGAAGTAATGAGTCCCAATCTGGATAGTCAGTGCGGAAATCAAGCTTGCAGCAACACGGCAGAAGAACCGCCGTCATACAAAAAGGACCATCAGCCCGTCCACGACCACAACCATGACCATCCCTCCTCTCGCCCTCCTCCTCCTCCTCCGCCTACTCCGCCTACTATTCGACTACTCCTGTTACTACCACTGATTGCGCGTACGACGATGACGACCACTGCTACTCCTGATGCTGCTGCTGCTTCTACTGCTCTACTACCACCACTACTATTACCACTACCAATACCCCGACCACGACCACCGCCGCCGCCGCCACAACCACCACCACGACTACCAGTACTACCATCACCGCCAGTATTTACTAAGACTACTAATGCTGCTCATCGTCACCATTGCCTTAGTTGTTCTGCAAAGCCTTGTGACAAGCCCAACGACTGCAAGTCAGAACATTAACTAGTCGTAAAGGGTCCTGTGGGGCCCAGGCGAGCTGTTTAGATGTTAGATTCTCAAGGGACACCCGCCGACTGCCTTGCAAATCACCGAATCGGGCTCTTGTGCAACACGGCAGCGCGCCCAGCCTCAGAGTCGCAGGGAAAGGGGTCTTGGGCCCCCCATCCGTTTAGGGTTTAGGGTCCAAGCCCGGCGTGACTGCCTCTCTGTTGCAACCGTCAGACCAAGCACGTGGCCAGCGGCTGAGATGGTGAATTTGCTGTTGAAGGGAAATCCAAGCCTGATCAATGCCAAGACACTCATGACTTCTCATGGCTCTACTAGGAACATCCTACTGCGGTGATGTCAATGTAGTCCAACTTCAGGTCGACTGGCACTGGCTCACCAGCTGAGGAGACATTGCGAGCATGCTTGCCAAGTGGCTCAACACAGAGCATTTTGTCACCGTTCTGTAGCACGATGTCGGCCACCAACCTTTCGCTGTAGTCGCCAGACTGCACTTGTGAGCTGCGGGCCTGGGGAACCCAGAAGACAGTCGATCGCGCAATGCAACAAGCAATGCACCGCGTGATCGATGCGGAACGTGCTGAAGGGCTCTGAGCTCCGTCTATAACTAAGTGCTCAGATTTGCTAAGCTTCCGACCTGAGCGTGGAAGAGGGGTGCAGGAATGGACACCACGCCCATCGGGAGCTCGTATCTCACCGCTGGCAATGTGATTTCGAACAAGCCCTTCTCTGCGTCGATTGGCGAGCAGCTCCAGCCGTCGCCGCACAGGTTTTCGAGCACTTGTTGGTCCGATTGTTGCATCATGGCATCTGATTGCGGAGTCTGTGCTTTTCCCGGAACTGTCTCCACATTCACTACCAAGTTTGCCTTTGCCATTCCTGGTACTACAGGGTCTGTGAGCACCTCTTCACTCGCAACTGGAGCCACTGGTGTCGTGTCGACATTCGTCACTTCGGCCACTTGGTTCATCTCTGCGACTTTCTGCACAGGAGTCTCTTGGACTTGAACGGGGACTTGAACACTGCGCACTGCAACCTTAATCTTGCAGAACCACAGTCGTGCAATCATGCCCTCCGCTCGAGTCCCTATCAGTCCACTGTCGAAAAACACCTGTGCCGCGTCAAGCATACCTTCCGCGCCTCGAAATGCCGCTGAGGAGCTGGTGCGGATATTTCAGGTTCCCAGTCGTTGGATTCAGAGGACTCCACCGGGGCAGCTTTCAGCACCTCTTCTACGAAAGATCCGCGAGACTACAGCTTGGAACTTCTGAGGCGGCCTTGGAAGTGGACCTGCCCCACCATGTCAGTGCAGTCAGCATGCTCAGGACAGCCAGAGCACGCCTGGTGCACGAGAGAACTGGACGTCAAAATACTAATCATAATACGTATACATGTGTGTGTATGTGTATATATATATATGTATACACGACCACGACCACTACCACTACCACTACCACTACCATTACCGCTACCACTACCACTACCACTACTACTACTACTGCTACTACTACTACTACTACTACTACTAGTACTACTAGTACTACTAGTTACTACTACTAGTAGTAGTACTACTACTACTACTACTACT